>CALNHX010008041.1:0-65755 GCA_940337035.1 Agriotes lineatus
TTGAATATGGAATATAATGATTAGCAGCATACTCCGGGCATAGATATAGAATGGACAACATTGATAATGATACCGCTACATAGAGACCCTGTATATAGTTAGATAAGAGTTGAGAAAACAGAAACGTCAGCGGCCAAATTTAATCCAAAACATGCATGCGCAGAAATACTGTTTGAGTCACTAGATCGTTTTATCTAAAAGACGTTTTTTTTTAATTTCTACTGTTGCTTCAAAGCACTCAAAACATAGCGTGGTGTACGAGGTTAGGTTTTGCGTCAGTTTTGACATAGACTGACACAAAACCTAACCTGATAACCTTGAATTTGATGAAACTGACAACTCGTGTGTCAGGTTTACCAACCTTGTTTTTCAATATATCATTAAATCTTGGTAGCCATGAAAAAATAATCCAAAATGTTTCGCTGTTTGCTCTACTCTTACTAAAGTATTACCTATACAGGTACACTACCGCTACATAGAGTGCCTTTATATAGACAGTGGCGACAATGGGGTGTCCTATTTTTGATTAGATCCCTAGATCACGTGGTTTTAGCCGCCATCTTTAGGCTAAATCACCTGTGATTCGTGTTATACTTTTGGAAGTACTGAAGTGTATTGTCAGTCTATGTCAAATTCGAGGTTAGTAGGTTAGGTTTTGTTTGTTATTTGACACAGACTGACGCAAATCTCGAATGTTTTCAGTACTGCCAAACGTAAAACACGTATCCCAGTCGACTCTGATTACGAATTTAAATAAACACCCTTTAGAAATTTGCCTAAACATGGCGGCGGGGTTGTGACTTAGTTGTATTGTCGCCACTGTCTATACTACTGTACTGTACCGCTACACAAGAATGAGCGACATCCATTGGTTACTATTTTTTACTACGAGCCCAGAATCATATCATATGGCCCAGATACGTAACGCTCTTATATTTGCTGGTGTAATATTTGGAGTTAGTCCCAAATTTGGTTTTTCTGCTATAGATCCTGTTGTTTTACAGTTTCACAATATTTCATACACTATAATACGATAATTGCAATTGTTTGGAAGTTTTGCCACAGGAACTACCAGAAAGAAGCAAATTGACAATAGCTTTACCAAGTCACATTTTTGCAAAAAGAATACCGACACCAGACTGTAAATATTTTATTAAACAACAAATAGCTTGTTTCACTTCAACCAAAACATGCTACGGTGAACGAAATGATATTTTGATCATTTGGGCCAAATGAAATGAATCGATAATTTATTTTTTGCACTACTAGTCTGAGAACGCATCCTTATTGGCCTATTTTTAGGTCGTGAAGTTGATTTTCTCCCCCAAGGGAGAGAAAGTAAAATAAACAATTTTCACCGTGGTAACTAATAAATTGCTAAGTTACCAAATATGACTATTTTAATTTTGACGTTTTAAAGAGCTGTATTGTCAGGTTGACAGTTAAAATATTTTCGAAATTTGTTGGGAATTTAGGTATTAAGCCGTTTGGTAGTGCAAAAAATAGTATATACACCACGGTAGCGAATCGTCTTATAACCTTTGCGCTTTAGATACTTCGCGCTGCGCGCTCAGTATCTAATATGCGCTCAGGTTATAATACTGCGCTTCGCTACCTTGATGTATAATATACTATGTAATCTACTGTTTCTCGACTATTTTTTGTAATTTGTTATTGCTAAAGCTGTTTAAAATATTGCTAAAAACTCCTACAGTTATGAAGTAAGAATATTGCCTAAAAAGATTTTTTTTTTAAAAACCTTAACTGGCCCAAATGATGTGATTCTGGTCTCGTATTCACATAATTATTTTAATTATTTAAACCTCACTTTATACTCTTAATGACAAATAAAATATTTGACAGAAGTGTTTGTTTGTTTCATTGACTTAATTTTAGTTTAAAAATTTACCTAGCCATGATTACATTATATCTTTGTCCTGCTACTCATTTTGTTTATGTCTTCCTTGTCGCACTCATTAATTTCCTATGTTTTTCTATCGTATAGTTTCGCCAACTAACAAGTTTATGTTTTAAGGTAGTATTTTTAAATCACTTTGCTAGATCAGGGATTCGGAGATCTGAAGACCAATAGGTTGGTTCCCGGTTGACAGGTTATCTAAGTTGTCTTCACTTACCGCTTCGGATTGCTCTCCGCGGTGTATACAGGCAGTCTTGATCTCCACAGCTGATTTTTACCATTAGATCCATGCATACATACAAAGCAATATGAATTCATAGATTTTATATTGTAAAATATAAACTTTAAAAACTCTAAAGCGATAGCGACACCGTTGTACCACTAATATGTACTGATATTTAACTTAAAACTTTCAAAAAGCGTAGTACAATTGCGTATATATATATATATATATATATATATATATATATATTAAAGGTAAACATTTCAGGGTGTCATACCGCTTAATAAATTTGAAGATTTCTTCAACTGGTTGAAGAACATCTTGAAGGGCGTTTGGGGTTGGACGACGTTTCGACGAAATCACATTCGTCATTTTCAAGTCCTTATAGTCCTGGTTTGGCTTCTAGTTATGCGGCAACACGACGGACTGTCAACTTGATGTACAGCTGACTGAATGGGTTGTTTATCAATTACTGTGGCAACTAGCATCGAGGGAGCTGTACTGCTAGAACGGATGGCTGGTGTTCGTAGAGAATGGCCGGCCGTTGCTTGTAGTAACGTTGGTAACCACGATGCAGGTAATCGGCTTGTGTCGTCGCGGGTGTTCATACAATTCGGACGTTTCACGATTTCGATGGCTTCTCGTATGATGCATGCGTCTTTGTGTTCGACGCTGGCAATGCTCTTGGTGTTGTCGAAATCAATCTTGTGCGAAGTATCCCATATATGATGCACTAGCGATGAAGTGTGTTCCATCTTCTTAACATAATTCTGATGTTCCTCCTTGCGTGCCTTTATTCTCCGGTTGGTGTGGCCTATGTAGCTGCTATCGCAATCCCGACACGGTATCTCGTAGACTCCTTGGTTTTCCAAAGGGATGTACTCTTTAGGATTCCTCAGTATGGACTGGATTATTCTATCCGTGGTAAAGGTTGTCCTGATGTTACATTTTCTAAGGATTCTTCCGATTTTCTCTGTCGTGCCTCGGATGTAAGGCAGGTACGCCGTGCCACAAGGTCTCTCCTCTTCTGCGTCTTGCGTTTTGGTCTTCGGTGGTCGGAACGCTTTCCTAATCGCTGCTCTGCCATAACCATTTTGTTCGAATACTCGAGCAAGGGTTGCTAATTCTTGTCTTGTATTCTCCTTGTCGGCTATTCTTCTTGATCTACAAACCAGTGTTGTCAGGACTGATTGTAGTTGAGCAGGGTGGTGGTGTGAATTAGCATTTAGGTAGCGATTGGTGTGCGTGGTCTTCCTATAAACCGTGTGCCCCAATTTTCCATTCTTCTTGGTGATGAGAACGTCTAGGAATGGAAGGTGGTTGTTCTTCTCCAATTCCATCGTAAACTGGATCTTATTATGGATGCTATTGAGATGGGTAAGGAAATCAGCAAGTCGATCCTTACCATGACCCCATATGGCAAAGACATCATCGACATACCGAAGCCAAAGTTTCGGTTTGTAAATGGTGCTGTCCAGTGCTTTCGATTCGAAGTCCTCCATGAAGAGATTCGCAATGACGGGAGACAAAGGTGAACCCATCGGCGCTCCTTCTACTTGCTTGTAGCGTTGACCATTATAGATGAAATATGTATTCTGGAGACAATGATCGGCAAGTTTGATGATGTGTTGAGGTGGATCATACTTCTGTTTAATGACGTTTAAAGCTTCGGCAACTGGCACTTTAGTAAACAGAGAGACGACGTCAAAGCTCACGAGGATATCGGTCGGTGTAATTTTCTCCTTTTGCAGCATCTCGATGAAGTGGGTAGAATTCATAACGTATGAAGCCGCATCTGCCACATGCGGCTGCAGATGTTTAGCTACGAACGCTGCAAGTCGTTGGATAGGTGATCCTATGGAACTAACGATAGGCCTAAGCGGTGTTCCATCCTTATGAATTTTTGGGAGACCGTATATCTTGGGACATTTAGACGACTTTTCTCTAGGTATAAGTTGATTTTGCACTTCAGTTTCGATGTTACTCTCCTTTATCTTCGACTTGGTGGTCTTCTCCAAATACGTTGTTGGATCTGTGGAGATACATTTGTAAGCACTGTCCTGCAGTAAAGACATCATTTTAGAGTGGTAGTCATCGTTGTTCATGATAACGGTGACATTTCCTTTGTCTGCAGGAAGAATAATGATGTTGTTGTTCTGACGAAGATTCTTGAGTGCCAAAGATTCATCACGGGATAGATTCGATTTGGGTGGTTTAGCCAATCGTAAGATTCGAGAGGTATCTTGTCGGATGAGATCGGCGGTATTCTTATCCAGTCTCGAAATCGCAGTTTCTACTCCGCAGATGATAGATTCCACTGGAATACGTTTTGGAGCTATGGCGTAGTTGAAACCTTTAGCAAGTGCAGATATCGCAGATTCATCCAAAGTAATATCAGAAATATTACGGACAACTTTAGACATATCCACATTAGTAGTACGATACCCTTTTTGTGTTGAATAAAGATGGTCGAATTTCTTCCTTTGCTTTATCGTGTAGAGGTTTCTGTCAGTTTCCGCTCGAAAGTCTGCTAATTGGTCGATGATGTTCCAGATCATAGGGTGGATGATCCCGCTGAGGTGAAGATGCAAATCAAGAAGTTCTTTATTTATTTTGGCCAAAATGTGTCTCGTCTCTTTGATGGAATCTCGAAGAAGAGCAGCACTCGCCTTGTTCAGAATGTTCGTGGTCCGATACGTTTTTCGATGGAATGACAATCTAGCACAGGTCGGGATGATGTTCTGATCTCTGCAGCGTTGCAGTAATGTCAAATTGCATAGATTTTTACATTTCTTGGACCGCAGTTTTTCAAAACTTCCGGTTTGATGGAATATATTCTCCCCGTAGAGACGTATAATAATATTACGAAGGTTTTCGCGGCTGATATGTATTAAAGGTAAACATTTCAGGGTGTCATACCGCTTAATAAATTTGAAGATTTCTTCAACTGGTTGAAGACGCATGCATCATACGAGAAGCCATCGAAATCGTGAAACGTCCGAATTGTATGAACACCCGCGACGACACAAGCCGATTACCTGCATCGTGGTTACCAACGTTACTACAAGCAACGGCCGGCCATTCTCTACGAACACCAGCCATCCGTTCTAGCAGTACAGCTCCCTCGATGCTAGTTGCCACAGTAATTGATAAACAACCCATTCAGTCAGCTGTACATCAAGTTGACAGTCCGTCGTGTTGCCGCATAACTAGAAGCCAAACCAGGACTATAAGGACTTGAAAATGACGAATGTGATTTCGTCGAAACGTCGTCCAACCCCAAACGCCCTTCAAGATGTTCTTCAACCAGTTGAAGAAATCTTCAAATTTATTAAGCGGTATGACACCCTGAAATGTTTACCTTTAATACATATCAGCCGCGAAAACCTTCGTAATATTATTATACGTCTCTACGGGGAGAATATATTCCATCAAACCAGAAGTTTTTAAAAACTGCGGTCCAAGAAATGTAAAAATCTATGCAATTTGACATTCCTGCAACGCTGCAGAGATCAGAACATCATCCCGACCTGTGCTAGATTGTCATTCCATCGAAAAACGTATCGGACCACGAACATTCTGAACAAGGCGAGTGCTGCTCTTCTTCGAGATTCCATCAAAGAGACGAGACACATTTTGGCCAAAATAAATAAAGAACTTCTTGATTTGCATCTTCACCTCAGCGGGATCATCCACCCTATGATCTGGAACATCATCGACCAATTAGCAGACTTTCGAGCGGAAACTGACAGAAACCTCTACACGATAAAGCAAAGGAAGAAATTCGACCATCTTTATTCAACACAAAAAAGGTATCGTACTACTAATGTGGATATGTCTAAAGTTGTCCGTAATATTTCTGATATTACTTTGGATGAATCTGCGATATCTGCACTTGCTAAAGGTTTCAACTACGCCATAGCTCCAAAACGTATTCCAGTGGAATCTATCATCTGCGGAGTAGAAACTGCGATTTCGAGACTGGATAAGAATACCGCCGATCTCATCCGACAAGATACCTCTCGAATCTTACGATTGGCTAAACCACCCAAATCGAATCTATCCCGTGATGAATCTTTGGCACTCAAGAATCTTCGTCAGAACAACAACATCATTATTCTTCCTGCAGACAAAGGAAATGTCACCGTTATCATGAACAACGATGACTACCACTCTAAAATGATGTCTTTACTGCAGGACAGTGCTTACAAATGTATCTCCACAGATCCAACAACGTATTTGGAGAAGACCACCAAGTCGAAGATAAAGGAGAGTAACATCGAAACTGAAGTGCAAAATCAACTTATACCTAGAGAAAAGTCGTCTAAATGTCCCAAGATATACGGTCTCCCAAAAATTCATAAGGATGGAACACCGCTTAGGCCTATCGTTAGTTCCATAGGATCACCTATCCAACGACTTGCAGCGTTCGTAGCTAAACATCTGCAGCCGCATGTGGCAGATGCGGCTTCATACGTTATGAATTCTACCCACTTCATCGAGATGCTGCAAAAGGAGAAAATTACACCGACCGATATCCTCGTGAGCTTTGACGTCGTCTCTCTGTTTACTAAAGTGCCAGTTGCCGAAGCTCTAAACGTCATTAAACAGAAGTATGATCCACCTCAACACATCATCAAACTTGCCGATCATTGTCTCCAGAATACATATTTCATCTATAATGGTCAACGCTACAAGCAAGTAGAAGGAGCGCCGATGGGTTCACCTTTGTCTCCCGTCATTGCGAATCTCTTCATGGAGGACTTCGAATCGAAAGCACTGGACAGCACCATTTACAAACCGAAACTTTGGCTTCGGTATGTCGATGATGTCTTTGCCATATGGGGTCATGGTAAGAATCGACTTGCTGATTTCCTTACCCATCTCAATAGCATCCATAATAAGATCCAGTTTACGATGGAATTGGAGAAGAACAACCACCTTCCATTCCTAGACGTTCTCATCACCAAGAAGAATGGAAAATTGGGGCACACGGTTTATAGGAAGACCACGCACACCAATCGCTACCTAAATGCTAATTCACACCACCACCCTGCTCAACTACAATCAGTCCTGACAACACTGGTTTGTAGATCAAGAAGGATAGCCGACAAGGAGAATACAAGACAAGAATTAGCAACCCTTGCTCGAGTATTCGAACAAAATGGTTATGGCAGAGCAGCGATTAGGAAAGCGTTCCGACCACCGAAGACCAAAACGCAAGACGCAGAAGAGGAGAGACCTTGTGGCACGGCGTACCTGCCTTACATCCGAGGCACGACAGAGAAAATCGGAAGAATCCTTAGAAAATGTAACATCAGGACAACCTTTACCACGGATAGAAAAATCCAGTCCATACTGAGGAATCCTAAAGAGTACATCCCTTTGGAAAACCAAGGAGTCTACGAGATACCGTGTCGGGATTGCGATAGCAGCTACATAGGCCACACCAACCGGAGAATAAAGGCACGCAAGGAGGAACATCAGAATTATGTTAAGAAGATGGAACACACTTCATCGCTAGTGCATCATATATGGGATACTTCGCACAAGATTTATTTCGACAACACCAAGAGCATTGCCAGCGTCGAACACAAAGACGCATGCATCATACGAGAAGCCATCGAAATCGTGAAACGTCCGAATTGTATGAACACCCGCGACGACACAAGCCGATTACCTGCATCGTGGTTACCAACGTTACTACAAGCAACGGCCGGCCATTCTCTGCGAACACCAGCCATCCGTCCTAGCAGTACAGCTCCCTCGATGCTAGTTGCCACAGTAATTGATAAACAACCTATTCAGTCAGCTGTACATCAAGTTGACAGTCCGTCGTGTTGCCGCATAACTAGAAGCCAAACCAGGACTAAAAGGACTTGAAAATGACGAATGTGATTTCGTCGAAACGTCGTCCAACCCCAAACGCCATTCAAGATGTTCTTCAACCAGTTGAAGAAATCTTCAAATTTATTAAGCTGTATGACACCCTGAAATGTTTACCTTTAATATATATATATATATATATATATATATTTTATGACATACTGTAATAAATACAATTTTTATGGGTGGTCCAGTTCATTTGTGGAGCAGTATATACTAAATAAGAAACCATTTCTTTCAAAAAGCATTTATTAAAGCTAAAAGAAAATTAAAATATTTGTTTACAATTGCACACTCTGTCCTATACAAGGTTATTGCACCTTAATTTTTGGTTTTGATACGAAGCACTTTATAATCTTAAAAATTAATTTTATTGTTATTGTAGCTAAATAAATAGTTACCGCTACTACTAACAAGCAAACGCCTATTATGTCTAGAAGCAAATATTGATATAATGGCAAATCTGCAGCAGGGCTTCTTAAATGCTGTGCACCTTTGTGCCGTAAAACGTATTCGGTCCACCAAATGGCCCGCTCTAACCCTGTCATGGGTTGATCTTTCACTAAATCAGCCAACTCTTTAATTCTATTGCGATATCTAAAATGAGACGGTAAGCAATAACAATATCTCTATACACACATTACATACTTAGGATTAGTGATAACTTCTAAGATAGTTGATTTAAAAGAATCTTTATCCAAAGCGTGAAAATCGACCGATAAGCCAAACCCTTTAGAAACAAACTTTTTAACATTAGCCGGCTGATCTGCAGTAAAAGGCATTCCAATTAGAGGAACGTAGCTATACACAGCTTCTTCCATAGATTGTTGCCCTCCATGGGTGATAAAAAGCTTGATGTGAGGATGTCCTGAAATGTAAGCAGTCAATAAAGTAGATTAATTTGAAATATATACAGAACATTCATAATTTGAGATTAGAGTGCTGCTACTTACTTAGTATGTCTTGCTGAGGAAACCATTTTGATATAACAACATTATCAGGTTTCTTCGACAAATCGTCAAGTTCACACTTCCAAAGAACAAGGTATGGTAGTTCGGCTAATGTTTCCAGCATAAGGCGACGAGCTTTTTCAGGAATATCTTTGCATCGAGCGTGAGATCCCGTACTGAAAAAAATAATTCCTTGGGATGCACTAATAGTTCTTGTAAATCCTGAAAGATGTTTTAAGTGAAAAAATATTTTCTTCAATTAAATGTAATTAGAAAGCTACTAAAATTAATTAGTCCGAGTATTTTACTGCTGCAAGTTTGTAATTAAAATAATATCATAAATATCTACCTTGGGTAAAGGAGATGACAAATGGGTTCCTCCACCAAACTGCACGACCGATGGAAGATGAGGGCGTATTGGATGAAAAATTGGATCCGTATTCACAAACAGCATGCTAAGATTTTTTAGAATGTCATACAGGGACGGATAATCATCCCCAAAATGTTTCTTAACCAATAATTGCTGTGAACTGTACGTGTATGATGTAAAATAGTGCGGTAACATAAAATCAGGGTACAAAATAGGATGTGTTGGATTTCCAATACCTTCATAGATTTCAGATGAAGCATCCAAGGAAAACATACCGATCCAAGGGCACTTAAATCTTTCAGCGAATGCATACATTCCAGGATAAAAGCTCTCGACCATTAGCAGGTCAAAATGTTCGCTTTCGTTTTTAATCAATACCTGTACATCTGGGTGTTGAAGTTGTTTGTCAATTAACTCGCCAGATAATTCTATTAGTACATCAAAGAAGCCCAATCTGCTTGTTTCTGACATGTTCACCATGTTCCATTTACTCCATACTTGATTTGAAATTAAACCCACATCTATTTCGGTTAAATTCGTGAGTGTCGAATTGTTCATTGGAGTCGGTGTAATCAGGGTTATGTGATGTCCGCGCATTGATAGTTCTCTCCAGAGTGGCCGAAAAGCGATTTGATGGCTGTATGATGGTATTGGTACAATTCCCAAAATACGCGCACTTAGTGATGGTGATATAATGACACCGATTAAAATAACACAACACAACATTTTTCTAATTGTAGATACTCACATATTTTTATCCCCAACGATATTTATAAATACTATCGCCTTGCCTCTGGTTAGTTGTTACGTAGTTAAGATAACAATTAATAATAAACGCGATAAGAAGTAATGTTGTGTAATGAGATAAATGTTTTACGTGATCACTTTTTAACCAGGTTTGTGAAGTAGTCTGAAATTTTGGCAATGCTTCGCAATTCTGAGCAATTATAGAAAACCATGTGCAATCACATGTAATGCTTGACAATATTTTTCCGTGTAACGTAGTTTTAATGAGGAATGAAACCAAACTTCTGTAACTGCACAAATAATATATATCTTCGTAAAGAACAGAAAAACCACAGAATATACTTGCTAAAGTCATTATGCAGGAACAGTCCTCATTAAAGTTGACCCATAGAGCCAAATTTGCCTTAATAAAATATGCATCTTTAAAATTTAGACGCCTTAGTACGTGGTTTATATGTTGAGATCTCAAAAGTCATGTAACTTCATTTTTTTAAATCATTTATTAAGTAACATTTACGATCAATTGAAGTGATTTCTTCTGTTAATTAAATTATTTGTTGGGTTTTTTCACTTTTCCGCATCGTTCTTATTCTGAATTTCTGCAAATTAAACAAATAGTGAACGGTAATTTTAAATTGTCATAATAATTATAGGCAATTCTCTGCAATACGCTAAAATTTTAAGCAATGTGGTGCAATGTTTGGGACGGACAATCTTTGAGAGTATTCTTCTTTATGACGAGGCAATTTCAACTAACAATTTAAACATGTGTTTAGATAAAAATAGATATATAAGTGGCATCAATTATCGTTTTGCTAAGTTAAAATGTATATACAGCTATCAGCTACCATAATAGCTGTAAAAAATACTTCTGCATGTAAAGGTGCGCTACAACCAGTACAAACATAAATTATATGAAAACTGCTGAAAAAATCTTCTGCTACGTATATTGGGCATACGCGATGATAAACGGCATGTCGATTAAAATTTCAAAAAATCTGTTTTATAGCCGACTGAAGTTTGAATTGCACCATGTCCAATTATCCATGTTTATTTTGAGAAAAAACATTGTTGTTTATTTAAACCAATTCTTAGGACCCATTTTGAAACTAAAGTCTGTAATGGAATTGCAAAAATAAAAGTCGAACAGACCTTCAACAATGTTTAAATTTCATAACAAATCATGTGTTACTACATATATTTAAATATACAAAATAAATCGTAGCTATCTAATGCTTCATAGTAATAAAACAAGACATTAAATAACGTAGTTTCAACCACTTTCTTACATTTTGAACCAACATTTCTAATAATTCAGTAAGTTTCTTCTTTCTTTACAAATGCTTCTCATGGTGCCTCTAATGTTCTTTTCGTTATGTTCCTAGACTGGTACTAGAACTTTCTTCGCCCGAAATTACAGAATTTTCTTCACAATTTAAGTCATGTAGGGGAACGACGGCTAATGGCGCTCAGCGGACAATTGCGCTCACTCATTTTAAACCAAATCCATGCTTTAATCGAATTTGTGTATAGTGCGCCATCTGTATCAAAGTAGTGCAAGCATATTGTGAACGCCCCACGTTGTTTGCAGTCGAGACATTCGAGTGGTGAGGATAAACGTGTTTTGTATACTGCTGTTATAATTTGACCTGCTATTTCAATTACGGTTTATAAAATCATTTTTCATTATTTTTCAATAAACTAATTATCAATAGTGCATGTCAGGTTTTCTGCTTGAAATAGCCAAAGCCCTTTTTCATAAGATTAACTCTTTGAGGTTCTGTCAATTTTTCTACCATTCGGGTAATTGCGCTCAAAAGACGAAGGAAGTATTGTAATACCGAAAAAAATCACCTTCCGATATTTCTTCAGATTTTCACGTTTTAGGGGCTCCAGATAACGAAAAACAGGTTTTCTTAATTCGATCTGTCTGCCTGTCTGTTACCGGTAGCATTTTGGCACAATGCACCACGTTTCGGTCAATGGAAGATATTCTAGCTCTCTGATTGGTTGTGACCGAACAGTGGTGCATTTTGGCAATCCAAACTGAAACGTGGTACATTTTGCCGCGCTGTTCACCGCGCCAAATTTCCATGCGATGCTGTCAAATAAAATGTAAGGACAATAATGGCGAAATATTAACAGAAGGAAAGAGAATCTTAGCTAGATGGAAAGAGTACTTCTCAGAGCTATTAAATAAAGACCAAGAGGTTATAGAGGAAAGAGTACGAAATGACGACGGCATGGTACAATTACCCATACCCGAACCGAATCGTGCAGAAGTAGAAGAAGGAATCAGACAACTAAAGAACAACAAAGCACCAGGTGCAGATACCATACCAGCTGAGTTGCTAAAGCAAGGAGGGGAAGTAGTAGCGGAAAAATTGTATAAATTAATAAAATTGGCATGGAAAGACGAAAAAATGCCTGACGACTGGAAAGTAGCGATTATCTGCCCTATATTTAAAAAAGGTGATCGACAGGAGTGCAGTAACTATAGTGGCATCTCCCTACTATGCATAGCATACAAAATCTTAACATATATAATACGCAAAAGACTGGAAGAGTGCACAGACGGATTGATTGGAGAGTACCAAGCGGGTTTTCGAAGAGGGCGATTCACAACAGATCAAATATTCATATGTCGACAAATTATGGAAAAAGCATGGGAATTCCAACTACCCATACATCAACTGTTTATAGACTTTCAACAAGCATATGATAGTATTAATAGGTATACTCTCCGTCAGATTCTACTAGACTTCCGTATACCCTTGAAACTAGTGAACCTAATACAATTAACCATGTCAGGATCTACCAATCAAGTTAGAATACAAAAGCAGTTATCGGATAAATTCCCAACTAATACCGCCCTGCGGCAAGGTGACGGCCTAGCTCCATTATTATTCAATATTGTCCTCGAAAAGGTCATAAGAAGCATAGGATATAACACCAATACTACAATTATAAATAAATCGTGCCAAATTGTTGCATATGCAGATGACCTCAACATAGTAGGCAGGAATGTACTAGCTGTTAAAGAAACAATGGTAAAATTAAGAGAAGAAGCAGAAACAACTGGCTTAAAGATAAACGAAAATAAAACTAAATACATGGCAATCATGTCACAAACACGACTGGGACAAAATTTAACCATTGATAATTTGAACATAGAAGTAACAGGAGAGTTTAATTATCTGGGTGCAACACTAAATGACCAGAACGACATAGTGCGGACTATACAACAAAGGCTAACAGCGGCAAATAAAGCTTATTTTGCAGTACAAAATGTGATGAAGTCACAGCTAGTAGGAGTTAGTTCCAAACTAATAGTATACAAAAGTATCATAAGACCGATTGCGACCTACGGATGCCAAACGTGGACAATGACTGCTAAAAGTGAAGACCTGCTGACAAAATTCGAGCGCAAGGTGCTGAGAAGAATTTTTGGACCTACGCAAAAACAAGGCATATGGAGAATAAAATATAATCACGAATTAAGAGAACTATATAAGGATGTCGATATAGTGAAGTATGTACAAATAATGCCATTGAAGTGGGCCGGGCATGTGGAGCGCATGGGCGAAGAAAGGATTCCAGCAAAAATATTCAATGGAACTCTGGAAGGTAATAGAAAACGGGGCAGACCAAGAGCAAGATGGGCAGACAATGTAAGAAAGGACGCAAGAGAGCTATTGAGAGTAGCGAACTGGACAACAGCAGCAAGGGATAGACAAGGGTGGAACCAAAGGCTACGAGAGGCTAAAACAAGAGGAGGCTAAGGCCCACAGAGGGCTGTCATGCCATGGATGGATGGATGGATGGCTGTCAAATAAAACTGCTGTCGTGTACCTATGCGTGATGCATTTTTTGTTTATTTATGTGTAGTGTTCCCTACTAGTTTTTCCTCATCATAGTACAGTAAAATTGTCGGAAAATACCCCGTCACCTTAAAAAAATTGGCCGCCGCGATTCCTCTTGCCCAGTGGTTTAGGGTCATTAGACAAGTGTAAAACCAAAAAGGCGTCACCCCACCCCTTGCCAAACAGCCGCCATCTTGATAACAATTGAATTTGTTTTTTCTCGCGATCCATTGGTCGCACAGAAAAAGTTATTGAACAAAACATGTTGGAAATAAAATTCTACACATTTTTTATCCTTACCGCGATACCGAGAAGTTGGTATTTCAAACGGTAGAGGGCAACAAAGTTACCAAAAATCTGTTTCCGCCATTCTAACTCTGTGGGGGTGGTTTTTTCCGAAAATTGCGAATATGAAAGTTGTAGTGCTTGAAAAAATATGCACGAATCTTTTTTAATAATGGGATTGATTTAAATAGTCTCCAAGTGACAGCCCTTCGAAGTCCACGCAGCGTGAGAAATGTACGATATATTGCGGCGCAGTGAAGTAACCATTTCTCTTTTGCGTGATAAAATCGTCACGTCACTCAAGTAGTTTCAATGTGAATAGGTATTCACAACCTACAGAAATTCTACACATTTTTGGTCATTGCCGCGATACCGAGAAATTGGTATAGGTAAAAGAAATGAAAATGATGGGAAAAGAGTATATGAGCCCAGAATGATATCATTTGGCGCAGATCCGTAAAGCTCTTAAATTTGCTGGTGTAATATTTATTATATAATATGATAATTGCAATTGTTTGTAAATTTTGCCACAGGAATGACCAAAATTCAACAAATTGACAATTGCTTTACCACGTGCCATTTCTGCAAAAATAATACAGAGACCCGACTGTCTATATGTTATTAAACAACAAACAGCTTGTTTCACTTCAACTAAAACATGTTACGGTGAACGAAATTATATTTTGATCGTTTGGGCCAAATGAAATGAATCCGTAATTTATTTTTCCCGCTGCTGAGCATGTAAGTTAGTGATACAGCCTTAGTAACAAAACATGTAAGTCGGTGATTATATTTGTTTGATGCTTTTTCTTGACAACGGAACTTAATATTATTATTAAGTTCCTAGGATAATAAAATTAGCAAAGCAAGATGCAGATTTAGACGTTTTGTTTATAAATTGCAAGTGTTTATGTGACATGTGACACTCACAGGTAACACGACTCACGAAAACTAATCCTGGTGACAGGTGACAAACCAAACGATTTTTTCAAAAATCTTGGAAAATTTCGATAAGCAGCGGGAAAAATATAATAAGATGTATGTATCGCCTATTAACATTTTCGGCAGGCAACAAGCCGCGACTTCGTCTTGGCTTGTACTTGCCTACCTCAAATGTTAATAGGGCCTTACATTCCTTGTTACTTAAATAGCTATTATTCAATTTTGACAGTTTAAAGTGACATTATTAACTCCAAAACCTTCATAAACAGTCTATGATTCACAACTGAAATAAAAGTGTTTTAATTCACTAGAGAATTAAAAAAGTTTAATTCACTAGAGAATTAAAAAAGTTTAATTCGCTAGAGAATTAAAAAGTTTCAATGAAGAACAACATATGTTTATTATCTACAAATATTTACATTCAATTATTCCTTCTCTTTGTAGTGTGTAATATATAATTACTAAAATTTTGATCAAATCGACGATGAATGGGCAAATTTATATCTTAGTTTAAATATTTTTAAAAATTTTTATTCAAAATTTCGTCAAAATTGAATAAAAACATATAAACGCCACTTGAATTAAACATTTATTAACTCAAATATATGATCTCAACATCTTTTCGTGAATAAACATATGTTTAATTCACTTGGTGTATAATATTTATTAAAGTTAGTGTTTCCCGACTACTTTTTGTAATTTGTTATTGTTAAAGCTGTTATAATACTGCTAAAAACATCTACAATTACGATGTAAGAATATTGACCAAGAACATTTTCTTTTGTGGGTACAAAATAAAGATACCGGAAAAATCTTAACTGCGCCAAATAATTTGATTCTGGGCTCGTACTATATTGAAAGTAAATTCTTTTTGCATAAACCCTAAGATATATTGTAGTCTACTCAGACACGTTTTCTTTTTTGGAGCTGTTTCTTCCTCTTGGTTCGGAGCCTCGGACACAACCGAGTCATTATCGATGATAAGGTGCTGTTTCGTGATTGTATTCTAATTAAAAATGGATAATAGTATGAGCGATAATGGTTTTCTTTATGCTAATCAAATAGCACACATGGCATCTCGTTAGTTATAATAAGTGCGGGATGTAAATAATTTACATCTCTCCACTTCTCCGCGCTGCGCGGACTTTGAAGGGCTGTCACTCGGAGACTATTTAAATCAATCACATTATTAAAAGATATTCGTATATATTTTTTCAAGCACTACAATTTTCTCATTCGCAATTTTCGGAAAAAATAATCCCCACAGCGCTAGAATGGCGGAAACAGATTTTTGGTAACTTTGTTGCCCTCTACCGTTTGAAATACCAACTTCTCGGTATCCCGGCAAAGATCAAAAATGTGTAGAATTTTATTTCCAATATTTTTTGTTCAATAACTTTTTCTGTGCGACCAATGGATTGCGAGAAAAAAACAAATTCAATTTTTATCAAGATGGCGGCTGTTTGGCAAGGGGTGGGGTGACGCCTTTTTGGTTTTACACTTGTCTAATGACCCTAAACCACTGGGCAAGAGGAATCGCCGCGGCCAATTTTTTTAACGTAAAACGACAATTTTACTGTACTATCATAATGCAACCAACTTTGCCGTATAATGTGCCTGAGACATTTAAATTTTCTTTTAAAGAGATACAACATGAAAACATCACTCTACGCTGAAGTGAAAACCATTAAAGAATGTGATAAGTGCATTTGCGTTTCTTTTACATTATTTTTACGCGTAGAATACACTACTAGAATTTGGCGCGTTCCTCCTGACTCACCTAGTATAAGTAATCGTAAACCAGTTACAAATATCGGATATTTTTAAAGGATAATTTACCTGCTATAATTACGATTAAAAACAATCATAGCCATAGTTTGGATACTACTGATGCATTAGGTGCATTGCCTGCTTCAACTGTCACGAGAATGCAATTTGAAAATTATTTTCAAGGTGGATTAGATATTACTGAAGCCCTTAATTATCATATTTCCAAACTGGAATTGAAAATTGAAGAAACATACTTAGCCAAAGGTTTAGTGAATCCAAAATATCGCACAGTAAGATACTGGTACGATTGCTGGAGAAAATTTCACCTTGGTCCACGTGCTGGTGTTGGCGTTTTGAAGGTACGTATTTATTAACCCTCCCTAAATTTCTTCTATTACTTATATTTTAATTACAGAAATAAAAATAACAATAAGGGGAATATGAAAAGTTAGGAATTACTATAGAAGTTCAAGAAGACCCATTGAGCATCGTTATTGTAATACCTTTAATGAACAGGGTTAGGGATATTGTTTTGTAGATAGCACTGCCTTCTGCGATTCGGAATATATTTCAATAACGTTTATATTAACAGTTAGTACCGCAAAAGCTGTGCCTCTTATGATTATAATAACTAAGATGTAGATTATACAGCAGCATTTCTACTTGTCAAAAAAGTTGTTGGAAATATGCGTTCGGTAGAAAAGGTGCACCAAAATTATATATGACGGACGATAGTGACGCAGAGGGGGGAGAGAGGGGAGGCTACATGCAGTATTTCCAAAGGCCAAACTGCTACTATGTAGTTTTCACATTGGACAAGCTGTATGGAGATGGGGTTTGGGAGAAAAAACATGCAATTTTGAAAGATGATCGTCCAATCTTTTAAATATAGTAATCGCTTCATCGGTGGTAACAGCAGATAATGCGTTTAAGATTGCTCGTGCTGATATAGTTGCCAATAAATATCCTTACTAGCTAAATTATAAAACTGTTTACTGGAATCATCGTAAAAGTTGGTGTCTCTGTTAGCGTTATACCTCAACATATGGGAACTGGACTAATAACTTTTCCGAAATAAGTATCCGATTGTATAAAGATATCGTTTTAAGAAGATGCAAAGCTTACAATGTTGTTGCGCTTGTTGATTTTTCATCCACCGTTATGGAGCAATAATACATCAAATGTAATGTACGAAGAAATATGCCGAATGCTAAATCGCATGGTGCAGGTCATTAATACCTTTTTAAACATATGCCTATGTTATAGTATCTACTTAACTGTATAATATTTTGTTTTAGGATATATTTTTTAGTATATTGCCACGTATTCAACTTGGATATGCAATTGCAATGTTACCCCAAAGAGTTCAATTTTTTAATACCTAGTTTGTAACGAAATGACACAATATAAACGGCAGTTTATTTACTGGGTAATCAAATACAGCATAATGTACCTTTATGAAGTCAGTTAATATATGAATGTCTTATACTTTATATTGTAAAGGTGACTCAGCCCATTTGGTAAGGCAAAATGTACCACGTTTCAGTTTGTATTGCCAAATTGCACCGCTGTTCGGTCACAACCAATCAAAGAGTTAGAATATCTCCCGTTGACCGAAACGTGGTGCATTGTGCCAAAATGCTTACCGATGACCAACAAGTCAGACCGGTAAGAATATTTCTAAAAATAGCAAAATGTTATGAGGCAGCCAAATCAAGCAAAAAGAAAAACGAGATTTTTTAGATCTTCACGTTTCAGGGTCTGTAGATGACAAAACATGTTTTCCCAATTCCGTCTGTCTGTCTGTTTGTTATTGAACGCCTGAGCGCCATTACCCTGCCGAGTCGGGCAATGGCGTTCATTGGATACCCTCAAAAAAATATAATTTCTGACTTACATTTTGTTTTAAATATCAATTCATAAATAAATATAGTTACTATACATGCAAGTCAAATGTTTCGCGAAAACAGAATGAAAAAAGTAGTTCTAGTTTCCTAAGAATGTGAGTTTTTCTTTAGGTGAGCGCCATTAGCCGTCGCTCCCCTACAGCTATCAGCTACCATAATAGCTGTAAAAAATACTTCCGCATGTAAAGGTGCGCTACAACCAGTACAAACATAAATTATATGAAAACTGCTGAAAAAATCTTCTGCTACGTATATTGGGCATACGCGATGATAAACGGCATGTCGATTAAAATTTCAAAAAATCTGTTTTATAGCCGACTGTCCAATTATCCATGTTTATTTTGAGAAAAAACATTGTTGTTTATTTAAACCAATTCTTAAGACCCATTTTGAAACTAAAGTCTGTAATGGAATTGCAAAAATAAAAGTCGAACAGACCTTCAACAATGTTTAAATTGCATAACAAATCATGTGTTACTACATATATTTAAATATACAAAATAAATCGTAGCTATGTAATGCTTCATAGTAATAAAACAAGACATTAAATAACGTAGTTTCAACCACTTTCTTACATTTTGAACCAACATTTCTAATAATTCAGTAAGTTTCTTCTTTCTTTACAAATGCTTCTGATGGTGCCTCTAATGTTCTTTTCGTTATGTTCCTAGACTGGTACTAGAACTTTCTTCGCTCGAAATTACAGCATCTTCTTCACAATTTAAGTCATGTAAGTGCATGGATTGTGGTGAAGGAGCTGACTGTGAAGGTGACTCCTTAGTACGATACATTCTAGCACAAATTCCCTCCTTATGCGTAAGATATATACAGGGTGTCTCAAAAAGAATGGGACACCGATTAGTCATAGATTCCTTACGTCATAATAAATCGATTAAACCTAATATACCTTAGTACAAAGTCCCTTCAGTAAGAAGTTATAGGGCCTTAAAGTTCAATTTTTTATTTTTTATTTTTTTGTTAATTTCCATAAATGTAGAGATATCAATTTGGATTTTGGTATACATACTTACTATTATATACTGCACTAATAGAAAACATTTCATAAACTAGACTTGACTGTAAAGGGCACTTTACCTAACTTTCAAAACCGTTTTTAACTCTAACTTCGTTATATGTAACATTTTTGAAAATTTTAGGTTATTATCTGAAATAAAATTAAAATACACAAAAATAATGTACTCTTACTTCATAGGCGTAGGAGCAACCGTTTACCTTAAAATACTGATCAAAGGTTTTTGGTTGTCACTAACACATGTAATTATCAAGTACGCATGATCACAAAAACAATGGTCATCTAGTAAAAAACAATGATAAATCAATTAATGACATTAGTAACATAAGAATTTGTTCTCTTATGTTTAAGAAAATGCCGCTACATAACGAATTCTCCAATGCTGAAAGGTTCGTTATGTCGCAGCATTTTTGTAAGCACAAAAGACAAAAACCTGATGTCACCAACGTCATTAATTGATTTCTTGTTGTTGTTTACTAGATTACAATCATTACCCATTGTTTTTGTGATCATGGCTACTTGATAATTGCACATCGTAATGACAACCAAAAACCTTTGATGGGCATTTTACGGTAAACGGTTGCTTTTATGCTTAAGTACTAAGAGTACATTATTTTTGTGCTTCTCGATTCTCTTTCAGAAAATAACCTTAAATTTTAAAAAATGTTACATATAACGAAGTTAGAGCTAAAAAAAGTTTTGAAAGTTGGGTAAAGTGCCCTTTACAGTCAAGTCTAGTGTATGAAAATGTTTTCTATTAGTGTAGTATATAATAGTAAGTATGTATATTAAAATTTAAATCGATATCTCTACATTTGTGGAAATTAACAAAAAAATTAAAAATAATTAATTGAACTTCAAGGCCCTATAACTTCTTACTGAAGGGACTTTGTACTAAGGTATATTAGGTTTAATCGATTTATTATGACGTAAGGAATCTATGACTAATCGGTGTCCCATTCTTTTTGAGACACCCTGTATATATATAATCCTATTGTTACGGTACTTTTAGAGCGACCCCTGTATGTGCAAAATTTTGCTAGTTGAATTTTAAGCTTTGAGTATCATTAGGTGGCTTTTCGGAATTTTTGCATGCTTTAAATTAGCTCTGGTTAGCGGTACCCTAATTTTAAATTCTCTCCTATAATTATCAAGCAGTTTGGTAAGCAACTCTTCGAATAATTATCCATATTTTACAAATTAAATTTATTCTGGTTACATTTCTACAGATATTTGTGTATAGCGCTTAGGCAACCCTTGTTGCAATTATTCTGCACTATACTATTTGTTGCTAGATAAAGGATATCTCTTCTTGCAGTCACACTTTTCAGGCTGTTTTTTTGCATCTTCTGGCCCAAAAGTTTGGAAAGTTTTGATAACTGGTAACTGGTAGATTTTTGAGTTCTTTCCCATTTTAAACTTGGTGCAGGCTGCTGGTGCCTCGGCTGTGTGCTTAAATTTATGAGCTAATTAGTGTAGCTTCGCTCCGTTTCGATTCCTCGGAGGATCTACGAAGCACATGTGCCCTTAAGACGTTCGTATTTGATTTGGTTGTACTTACGTCATTCGCAATTGCGGATTCGTCTGAGGCCAGCATTGTTCTTGTACTTTCTTTTGGCTCCATACCAGCGTGAGGTAAGATAAGGCCCGTTTCTTCTTATTCGGAACTCATTTGGGCGTTGTGCGTTATAGCCCTTTCCTGTCGGATGCCAGTCATCACTACAGCCAAATTTACCTGGGAGAGTTTGGACGCTTCCTGCGAGAGGTTAGACTCCTCCCTGAAGAGGCTTAGTATTCCCCGTTCGGCTGCACTCTGCGGGCATCCAGTCCGTCGATTTGGGCTCCTGAAACTGTCGAGTTGTCAAGGAATTTCCCAACTCCTGTGGGCTACGCTAGAGAGGGTAGCACTGCACTTAACTGCAAGCCGACCACCGCTTCCTCAGCTCGCTCGGCCTTCCGCTGCGACTGCCGAAACCCTCGCTGCTCCAGCCGTCTTCGACCCCCTCAAGCCAACGGAAAAGTTAGGACTCGTCATGTTTTTCCTACAGGCAAGAAACTGATATAGCTATTACTCATTGCGCCTGGTGTATTTTATAGTTAGTTAGTAGTGCCTCGTTTCGTTAGTAGCTGGGGCATGTGTGATATTTTTAGCATAGCAATGCTTCGTATAGTTAGGTATTAGGGCATGCTTTTGTATAGGTTTGATGTGTTGTTATGATAGGGCTTTTGCAAATTTCGAGCGACCATTTTGTGCAGTTTAGTGATCTTTATTGAATTATTAATCGAGCTTACCCGAGTCCGTGAAGACAGAGGTGGCCCCGCCGGTCGCCGCGCCCCGTCGAGCCCCCCCTGTAAACTGTATGTTAGGTCTTTCGCTCAATTATTTTAGTTTTAAGGCCGTACTTACATTTCATCAGCGGTCTTCGTCGCCATTTGCACGTCAGCCACTTGACGTATTATTGCGTATTGGTAGTGGCTAGAGAAGCGACGTTGGTAGCCGTTTGCTTCACTTTGGAGTCGCCGCGAACTCATTAACTATTTGTCGGAAACGAGAACCGGATAAAGAGCAGATCCAAGCGTTTGTTATAATTAATATTATATGGGGACACCCTGATACTTTATTTTAATATTTAGGACATCGACGTGTTTTGCGTGGCCACGTGAGCGATCGTTGCTCCGACCCTTAGAAATTCCTTTGAGCCGCAAGTCAACGGAATTTCGGGCTAACCCTTGGGATCCAACGTTAGACAGGTTAGTATTGTATCGCTCTGAAACGGCGTATTTGTTTTGAGCCCCGTACAGGCACAACTTCCGATGTATATATATATTTCTAAATTGCCTTCGCAACGCCCTTCGTAACCTTGCTGTTTACTTTTAGTGTGTTGGTATTATCCGTAATGCGGCCTAAATAAATTGTATAGATGCATGCATGGTAATGATATAGTCGGCTCGAAACATTTTTTTAAATTGTTTTTGCATGTACCTAACCGTATTATTACATATACTTATATTTGTTGCAACGTATTTATATTTGTATCTTGTTGCTTGCCTGTAGCTAATATGCATTTTGTACTAGTATTTGCACTATAGTACCCACCTGCCTGTTTGTTAATAAAGCTGTGATATTTTCATTGGTCGTTGATTTGATTATTTTTGTTCTGCTGGAAATTGTCCTTCCCTTGTGAAGGTCCGGCACAAGGATTCGATCTACGTCGAGGACCTGGCGCCCTCTCCTATTCTTTTTGTTCTTAATTCTCTTTCAGCATAGCTGGAACCCTGGGACCCTCGCGGCGAGCTAGCCCAACTAGACCGATAGTTACCAGTCGGCAAAATAACAAATACAACTTTCGCCAAAAGGTAAGGCCGACCGTCTATCTTCCCTTACACTATCCCTTTCTACCCGTAGGTGTAAGGGTATTATGTTCAGTTTATTGTTCATCCACAAATTTTGTCCACTGCTTCTTATTCCTTGCCATTGACTTTGCACTCTTCCATGTTTTTCCCTTCTTCGCTAGAATTGTGCTGATAGTCTTGTCCCATGTTAGTGGTGGTCGTCCTCGTCCTCTTTTTGCTTGTGTTCGGGCTTGTCAAATACACTTTACCATTCTGTCCTCTTGCATTCTTATCAAATGTCCAAACCATATTAGCTGATGCTGTTCTACAATTTCCAATACGAATTGCACTTCCAATTCCTCTCTTACTTGGTCATTCCTTAGTCTGTCTCTTCTGGTTATTCCTTTCACATTCCTCAAATATCTCATTTCCATCGCTTGTAATTTACTCTTTATTGCATTAGTCAATACACAACTCTCACAGCCATAAGTCAATATTGGTCTAAATATGGTTCTAAACACAGTCATTTTTGTTTTCTTGCTTATAGTTTTCTGATTCAGGAAAGTTTTATTGAGCGAATGATATAGTTTAGCTGTTGATTCTATTCTTGCTTTCACTTCTATTTCACAGCTTCCTTGAGGATCCATTTGAACTTCTAGATATTTATATGTGTTAACTTGTTGCAGTTGCACCCCTTCGATCTCTATTTTAATGTTTTTTTGCTCCTTTCCTAACGTCATCACTTTTGTTTTGTCTTTATTTATTTTCATCTTCATATTCTTAAGCACCTTGTTCCACTCATTTAAGTTGTTCTGCAGTTCTTTTTCGTTATTGGCAAAAACGACTATATCGTCTGCAAAAGTACATTCGCCAAGTACTGTCTGTTTCATTTTATGAAATCCAATATGTAAAGCTTTTGCTTTCTTCTTTACTTCTTTTGTAGCCTCATCCATGAGTAAGAACTGGTGGATATATTGCTGGATTTGTCTGTATGCTTAAAAAGGAACAAATTTTGTTCATCGCAGTTTCACTACTAGTTTTTACACTCTTCTAATCGCAGACTAGATTTTTACATCTATTGTGTAGGTCTCAAGTTAGCATTGCACGCTACCGGCCATCTTCACCTGAGTAGAAACTGTGCCCACAGCTGGCATTTATCTCCCAATTAACTCGTTATTTCTTAAATTCAAACGATGAATATACTGTTACAAAACTGTGTTAAAGTTACTAAATTACTGTGGCCCTTGAGGCCTAACAGTAATCTTTGCTAACCAAGGCCAGAAAACGTGATAGTAGCGTCCTTTCTATATATCTCCTACTGCATCTAATATGTTTAGTCAATCGCTTAAATTACCAGAGGAAACAATGGAAATCGGTAAAGAAACACATGCACAAATAAATAAAATTTAAAAACAGTATGAAAAATAAAGAACCTTGTAATGATACTTTATGGGAAGTTAATTTTTAATTCTTTAGCAAAGAGTTGCACAAATTCCTTAGTTTCATTAATAGCTTTTGTTACGTGTAAAATTTGAATGAATTAAATCAAATTCAGGAATAATCTTGGGTCTTCAGCTATATAACGTAGGTTAAGCCGCCGCTTCTTCGTTGGCGTACATAGAGTTCCCCATGCTTCCTTTTAAATATTTGTAATTATGAAAATTTGGGATATGGATTGAGATATTGCGTCTGCTGCTGTGTAGTAGATCTTTCCGAAAGCTCAGGATAAATGTCGATAATATCTTTCGAGATCTTCGAAAGTTTAGTTCAGCAGCTCTATATTGGTTGTGTAGTTGCTGAAATTCGACTGGTTAATTCAGGATTAAGAATTATTTCAGAAGCAACATTCACCTGTGGCCACTTTTAACTTCAGTATGTAACGGGAGTCCTTCCTCGCACTTCGGACTTTGGGACTTGTTTTATTTTTCCCTTTTCGGTTCTGTTTCCACCACCTGGAGACTAGATATTTTTGAAGTTCCCGTCAAAAGATCTATAAATGGCTTGGAGCGCTTAACCTTACAGAGCACCTTGGACCCGCCCTTGTCTTCTTGGCTGCTATTCCACAGCCCTTGTTGGGCACCTCATAGTCGTTTGGCCCCTCTGGAATTGTGCAACATCAGGTATTGGCGAACCCCCCTGTTGTAGCCGAACTATTCGTGGGAAGCTGACTTCCAGGCCCTGGAACACATTGCATCATTTCGGGGTGTTAGCTTTAAAATCAAAATTTATGCTTACCTAATGAGACTTGACAATGCTGTGATTGGTTTACCTGTAGCTTTTTAGATTATTCTGTTAATTTGGTTACCCTGAGCGGTTGAATTCTACTATTTTTGCGTTAATATAATTTGTAGTGCTGGAGCCTTTTGTGTTGCTGACATTTTCTATATCAATATTTGCAATGCTGAGACAATAAGACTATTGCGAAAATTCGGATTAGTTGCGTAACGAACCTCACAGATGAAAATCCTAGCTTCTGTGTTCCGTTATCGCATCGAGATCACGAGCGGTTTAACGCATACTATTGAAGAGCATTGCTATAAAATCTGTTAAGGCTCAAAATCATTACTAAAACAAAACACAACCAAACCAAAGCCTCACATGTGGGTGTCAATTTGTTACAGGACAAATGGGTACTTAAAAAAACAACCCGTAACAATGATTTGCTACAGCTAGCTTGCAGTCGAGATAAGGGCGGTTTGAAGTACCTGAAAAAAAATTTTTGCTACTTTGAAATAATTAATTATGGTTTCTAACCTTGGAAAAACATCAACGGAGTTGCAGAAAAAATGGTGAGCTGAACTTCGGTTACTTATCTTTGCTTTTAGCCAATAATTTCACTTTAAACGCGTTCTGTACGTCACGAGAATAGAAAGATTGACTTCAAATACGCAAACGACAACCAAAAAGCATTCAAATTTCCTGAAGCCATAGGGGAAAAAGGCAGTGTCCATCAGTTTGCTGACCAGAAATGTACGGTTCGCGTAGAACAATCGAGGAGAACGTGTCACGTCAAGATCAGCGAGAGATACTCACAAGATGCACCTGAGCGAAGATACTACTAGAAGTGGGTTAACGGCGTGGTATATAGTCATCTCGATGGATGGACTTCGCAGACGTGTGATATTCTGAAACGATATAAAATCGATATTTGGGGAACCGAAGATAGACGAGACGGTAGAATACGGAAGTTGCATAGCGCAATTTAATAAATCTGAATTAAATCGAATTGTTCGGCGCTCGGCAATTTTATACTTGCAAGTACCACAATCATGAATCACAACAGCTTTACCACCTGTTGCAATTTTTATCTCGAAACAGCTTTACCACTTGCTAGAAGGCCAAACCGTAATTTTGTCATAACGCTGGCACGTAAGCGGCCGCTCCGTGAAGTACACTCTGCGACCAAGGCTAACGCTTCATTCCGGAAAAACGAAATTTGTCATCCACCGGATGCGTAACAGGCAAATAAATAATTCCCCACGAAGCTATGCAAACGTTAATCGCAAGTAACATAATCCACATTTTTGCGCAGACCGCAACGGAAGTATAAATCACACTCACAATTGCGTCTGAAGATTGACCAGAAGCGGATTCTCCCAAAATGATCTAGAACAGAAGCGTTTACTACAAAAGCGGTAAAAATTTAAATTAACATAACAAATCACTTTCACTATTCGCCCATTATTTAGTTTATTGTACTCATTTTGTCCAACAGAAATTATGCACATACATAAACAACTTTATAGTACATCCAATAAAATCGATATAAAACTTAGATTAAAATCAAAGTCACATTCACAACAATTACAATAATATAAAAACTTAGGTTAAAATGGCATTACTGCAAATACAAAAAAAATATACAATTGTAGGATTATACCATTGTATTGAGATTTAAATCAGCATAAGCATTTGCTTTTTGCAATCTTGGAGAATGTCCTTAAAATGTATTAATAATTCTGATAAAGTAGATAGATACTCTAATAGGAGTCAAGTTTTGCAGTTGCCAGTTTTAAATTGACAAAAATGGCATGTTTGTCGATTTCCACCTTTTCACGACTTTTGTAATCTTTGAAATCTTCCAGTTAAGTTTTATCCCAACACTATTCAATGCAATTGCATGTTATACCCAGAAAAATTCTTTTTCAAACAGATCAAATGCTATCAGCATGATCTAGTCACAGTTGCTTAAATAAAACTTAACAGATTCACTACCGATGACTAGTTAACCAGTCCAAGCGGTTTTGCCTGGTACCCCAAGACTAGTATACAAGTCATAACTTTCGTGTAAGTTTACAGATACACGTTTATTCTGGGGTCTGATTCTATGCTGTGTTTTGAGACTCAGTGCCACTGCCTTGTAGCATGCAACACCCATGACTTGTAAACAAGTCTTTGGGTGCTTGAGAAGCAGTTGATTTGTTAGTATAGCTTTTAATTGTAAGAGGTCACCATATATTCTTACTGTTGATATTTATAATATGGTTTAGTAGTTACTCACAGCAACGTGTGGTAGCTATTGTTAAATATTTTGCGTTTATAATCGTGAATATCGACTAAAATGGATAACCGCGATATTCCTGGGTAAATGTAGCTCATGTAGGTTATTGCAATATATTTATAAACTTATGTTTATTGCTAGATGTAGCAAAGATCCCAACATAACCCTAAATTCCAGTAGAAAACGTAAACAGATTTTAAGGCAAAAGGAAATCGAATATTGGGCTGAATACATATCGGATATTAGTGACATGGATGAACCGTATTCAAGCGACGATTCCCAAATAGACAAAGACTTTGTACCTTCAGACTGTGACAGCAACAACAGTGAAGCTTTTGAGTGTAATGTGGATCAGCAGGATGTTGATGACAATGAGGACGTCGAATCTGACAGCACTGCAGATAGACCAGCAACAACTAAAAAGGGATCTGATGTTGAGACTGACTGGACAAGCGAAGACGAGGATTCCCCTCAGATACCATTTATCGGAGACCCTAAAATCAATATCAATCTTCCGGATGATTCTCAGCCTATAGATTTTTTTTATCTACTGTTTCCTGAAAGTCTTTTTGAAACAATCGCGGCTGAAACTAACCGTAGAGCCCACGAACGAAATTCTGACGTTCGAACAAGGAGTAAGGCCAAAAAGGTTAACGCCTGGAAAGACTTGACGGTAACTGAACTCAAGAAATTCATAGGTCTCTGTTGTTTAGGAGGTATGGTCAAGTTTCCTGTGCTAGCAAAGCGTTGGAGTAAGAATCGCCTATATTACCATCCAATTTTTGGTCAGACCATGTCTAGAAATCGTTTTGAGGCTATTTTTCAGGTTCTAAGATTTGTAGATCATGCAACTGTCGACACCAGCGATCGTTTATACAAGATCAAACCAGTAATGGAAACTATTCTTCATAATATTCGAAAGACTATCAATCCAGAGCGAGAACTTGCAGTGGATGAATCCATGATTCACTGGCGTGGAAGATTAGTCTTCAAACAATACATTAAGAATAAACGCCACCAGTATGGCATAAAAATGTATGTACTTACTACAAAAGATGGATTTATATTGAATGCTATAGTTTATACTGGAAAAGGGACCATCATATCTGACGATTCTTCCCATACTAACGAAGTAGTGCAGCTGATTATGAAAGATTATTTCAAAAAGGGTTGCTGGGTGTATATGGATAACTTCTATAATAGCGTCAAACTAGCAGAGGATATGATAAAACGGAAAACTTATATCACTGGAACACTGCGAGAGAACAGGAGAGGAAATCCGAATGAACTGATGAAGAAAAAGCTAAAAACGGGCGAAGTAGTATACAAAAGAAAAGGTCCTCTCTTAGTTACTAGCTGGAGGGATACGAGATACGTAAGAATGATTAGTACAGGTCATAGGCATAATATGATAGAAGTTGAAAACAAACGAGGGCAAGAAAAGCTAAAACCTCACTGTGTCATTGACTATAATAAAAATATGTCAGGTATAGATCCCTCTGATCAAATGATATCCTATTATTCTACCCCCAGAAAAACTAGTAGATGGTACAGAAAAATGTTCTTCCATCTCATAGATATATGTATCTGGAACGCCTGTTACCTGTATCGAAAGGTCAAAGGCAACAAACGCACTCTGTTTCCCTTTAGGGAAGAGATAATCAATTCCCTTTTAGGCTGTACTGAAGAACAGATCAATTCTCCCCGTGTCCGATCTGAATTCCAGCAATATTATTTGGAGACCATTCCGAATACCGACAAGAACAAGTGTGTAATGAGGAGGTGCAGAAACTGCTTCAAAAAAGAGGTACGCAAACAATCTCGTTACCTGTGCCCCCTATGCCCTGATTCTCCATCACTTTGAGTTCATCCTTGCTTTAAAGAGTGGCATCAGAAGTAAAAATTCATGAAAGATAGTGTATTTTTTGCGTTGTATGTAGTTACTGAACTTTATTTTATGTATAAGAAGTCCTTTTGTATTTTGACATTGACAATAAAGAATATTTTGTAATATGGTGGTTCGTTTTTGTGTTGAAATATATACAATGGCCGATGACTAGTAAACTAGTCCTCGGGGTACAGTTGTTACACTTCCTTGGCGTACCCCAACGACTAGTTTACTTGTCGTCGTTGAAATGTAAAAAAAAATATAAAAATCATATCACATGATGTATGTACATTGTAGGAACAAACAACTAAATTGATATTAATAATAATAGGTACCTTATGGGGTACATAGCACAAACCTAAATGCTACTGCGCTAGTGAAAGTGTTAATCATTCAAATGCTTTCATTCTTTTACAAACGGTCTTGTCATTATATTAGCGTTAAAATAAACGTAATTAATTTAATGTTGAATTTTGATTGGTTTGTTTTGTTTGAAAGAGACTGAGTCAATTGTATAATATTCGATTGAAATAATTGTTACTGTCCCTTGGTAGTGGTAGTACTGGTAGCAGTTAAAGGTTTCTTTTAAAACTGCAATAATTGGTCATTTTGATAATCCTGACAGTCTTAAAACTAAAGAAAAGAATGTTCAAGTTAGTAACAGTACAGTGTACAGAACTAATTCTGCACAATGGCACAATTACGGTGAAATAAAAACTTATCGCAGCTTATATATGAAATTGCAAGTGAAAATGGAAAATAACTATGTATTTACCATCAGTTAACAAAAAAATGTAAATTTCATTGGGTTACACGAAGAAAGGTATCAAGTAAACAAGTTATTTTTTTAATAAGACACCTTGTACCCATATACTTAAAACTGTACATTTATGTAACATTTCCTATATCTAAAGTATGCATATGCACTATGCACTTATTTTTCCAAATATTGTGACGTTAGCACCTAAACGAAATTCAATTAATGCATAAATAATACGTTTGGAATTTGTCCGTCCCTAATACGCAACAATCAGCGCTTGATTTCCAGGACGCGCTGAATGCGCAATAAATCCGAGAACCCAGCGCTGCGCATCCACGCACAGAACAATATTTAGTGCATTCCCACTTAGCCCCCCTCCCAAAAATTAACCCATATAGCGAGGCCTAGAAAGGTAGGCAACTATGATGTTTAACCTGCTAAAGGTACCTCAATCCAGCGACCTGTACACCAACTCTAACTGGAAGAGTGCCCAGCTCCCAGGCCCTTTGCGGTTTAACCGCAGCCGTCCAGAACCGTAAAACGCACTTGAGTCTATATAATAGGATTCAAGTTAATGTGTATTCGGATACTATCCAAGTCTGGACATGTCACTATATCTGTGCAGTAATTGTGAATAGTCAGTTATCAATTCTTCAGTTTGTAGTTTATAGATTTTAATATTTTCCATTTCCTTGGGCATTCCATTATCGGTTATACATACTATTACATAAGTCATTGTTAGTGGTAGATGTTAGCTCCTAATCTCCGCTCCCCTCGTGACGTTGGTATCTATAGACTTCTTGAAATATTTTGCTCTAAACTTATATCGTACAATTTCGCATCTTGACTTCGTTTGCATCATGTGTATCTTTTTTTTAATACGTTTTATTGCCAGTTCAGCACGGGGTGCTATTCATGACATTGTTAATTAGTACAGTTTTTAACATTATTTCACTATTCACTAAATTCCACTATTTCTAATTAATGTTGTTACATGTTATAACATATTATATACACATTATTTACATATTATATTAATACATAAACGTCTTGTTCGTATTGATTGTCATATATATTGTCTGATGGGTTAATAACGTTAGTCACTATCACTATGTAGGAGGTCTATTGGTAGCTTTCGCTTTAGCCTGGTGTGCAGCGACCTTTTTCCTAGATTATAATGTACTGCACCTTCGCACTGAGCAATATTATGATAAAAGGATTTAGCCGATTTTGTTATATACTCTTGAATAGTAGGAATACCAGTTTCTCGATGCAGTTGGGAGTTTCTTATAAACCATTCAACATTTGTTGCGATGCGTAGCACTTTGTTTTGCAGTACTGGGAGCTTATTTATATTGGTTTCTGAGGTAGCGCACCAGACACTACTGCCATATGTAAGGATAGGCTTTATTATTGAGGTATAGATAAGAGTACCACATTTAACTTTTAGTGAAGATTTTTTGTTTAGTATTGGATATAGCATGCCTAGTCTCGCGTATGCTTCTGATAACTGTTTATTTATATTGTTACGTATTTAACGTTCGGGCTATTTAAAATTATACGACAAACATGGGTTCAAACATTTATTTACAACAATGAATTATTACGATTATTATTTACAAGCACACACGAGAATTATCAAGCAGATTACAAATTAATACAGGCACTAACGAACTATCGATACATTTATTTATTATTACATACGGATTAACACACTTATTTATTTATATCACTCTTAAACACTAACGATTATATATGGTTATTTATTTCTATTAGTTATATGTACACACGGGCTTTTATTTATGTGGGAGCTCTACACGGCTCTTACGCGTTTTGCTGCCGAATTCGAACTGCCCGCTATTCATGCGGGCGTGTATTTATATTTCAGGTAATTCCTTTCTAGACTAATCACGAGTTCGCTCGATCTTTCGAGGAACCGCATGACGCATCCGCGTTTGTTGCCCTCGAGCGCGTCCCTGAAAGCGTGAGTGATCCGTTGCACCTGGCTGTAAGGGTGCTTCCCGAGCATTCGACCGCTGTGACTCATATTTCCGCAGCTGCTTCAAGAAGTTCTGGAACGCTCGCGTATTAATCGCCAAGGCTGCCGACTCATCCATCCCTCGGCCCTCAGGATCGTAACAATATGTAAACTCCAAGTAAATTTTCTGCCCATGTATATACCTAGATATCTCACAGCACACTGTCTTTGGTGTTCCATGGTATCGGTAAGTTATTAATAACTATGTTGGGTGGATCTAAGGGTTGGAGTAGTGTGAAGGTGTTTGTTTCACATTTGTCTGCATTAATTCTTATACACCATTTGATAAACCGCTGGTTTACTTGATTAACACTTTCTTGAAGTTTATTTGATGCTCTGTTGATATCGCGGTCTTATGTGAGTATCGCCGTATCATCTGCAGGTATTGAACACTGCGGTTAAGTAGGAGATGGACTTGTTCGGTAAGTTTTTAAGGAGCAGATTTGGTATCATGTCCTTTCCCGGTGCTTTCTTAGTTTTCAGATTTTTTATGTATGTTTTTATTTCAGTTGGAGATATTGGTTCAGAAAACATGATGTTAGTAAGATCGAAGTTGTTATGTTCCCTTTCTATTTGTTGGACGTAACTCTTGTTGGTTTGATTTACCGAAGTGGTGAATGTACTTTCGAGTTGGTCTGCAAATAATTCACATTTTTCTTTGTCTTCTGGATAAGTTCGCCCATGTGCTCGTAATGTAGGTATGTTTACTGGTTATTTAAGGATTCTTTTGGTGGCTCTCCATATGTTCGGATCTCCGGGATTGAGTGATTCAATGTAGTTGTTATACGATGAAATTCTGTGTTGATCCAATTCAGTTCGTACTAATCTGATTAGTTGATTCAGGTAGACTTTCACTGCTGGATCCCGTGTATTTTGCCATTGCCTACGAGTCCTATGTTTTTCCCTAATAAGATTATGAATGCGCATTAAACGGTTTTGGCTGTCTGAGTGATGGACTGGTTGTATACTCCCTGTAGTTTGTCGTATAGCCTGGATGGTCGCTGTCTTAAATGTTTCTATTGCGTTGTTGATATCTTCATGCGTTGTTAGGTTTGTAGGACAAGTTAGTTTATTATTGATTATGGTCCGAAAGTCTTCCCAGTCAACTGGGCCGTTTATTAATCTTGGAAGTTGGGGGTAGTAATTGGGAGTACAATTTCATGTAAATACGTATTTAACTGTTGTTAACTTCAATATTAAAACATGTATTATTAGAATTAGCTTGCACTTGCACGTGCTGTGAATTTATTACACGATAGCAAATTATGTTTCCATAGTTACCAGGAAATAATGTATTTCTGTGTGCGTTTTAAAAGTGCAAACAGGTAAAACTGCTTACTGCAGCTTTTCTTCGGTGGTGTAAATATTTTAGTGTTAAGCATTTTTCTAGTAAGTACTGGCCCTGGGAAGGATTATGATTTTTTCCAATGTATAATTTTAAATTGGACACATTTAGTACACTGCTCAAAAAAACTTCTGGAGCAACTAATTAAATCACGATAACTGGGAGAAAGCATTTAATTAGCGTAACGCTTTTCTTCTTTTTCCAAACATGTATACCTGCGATTGCTATTATAGGTAGAGTTATTACAAAAGGAGGTACCTGCATTAAATTCCTTGATTAATTTTCAAACATTACGAACTAGTTGTTTGTGTAATACGTATAGGAAGCAGAATTTGCTGCAACGAGTGCATCAAGAACGAACAGAAAGTGTCTTACTCTGTGCCTCGGATCTAATCGACGCACCGAAAGTGTTTATAGCAGCATTTCCATAGTAACAATAATTCTTAAATAAATGAAATGTCTAAGCCTCCAAATGTTATTAAAAAGCCGACTTTCTATTAGCGAGTAGAAAAAATTTATTACTACCGTAAAACGGGGTGAGATTGACCACTTTTAGCATTCTTTAGTTAATAACTTTTCCGTTGTTGCACAAATAGAATTACAATGGCCGAATACGTATGAGTCTATAAGCCATATAACTTTTAACACTCTCAGAACACTACTTTTTTTATTTACAATAGAAAAAAAAAATAAAAACACCCCGGTCAATCTCACCCCTACCTTTGGGGTGAGATTGACCGCCTACCTAAAACTCTAGTAATTTTTTATATAATGCTTGTTGAGGTGAGAATGACCACAGTTTAGATATAATAAACTGCTTTCTAACTGAAAAAAAAATATATAGAAGAGATAACCATGTCAAAAAATGAAAAAATAAATTATTTAGACAACATAAGAAGTCACAATGGTTTTTATTCATTATAAACTAAGTAAATGCTCAGAAAAAATATAATGGTAACTAAGATATGTTTATTTACTGCATATAAGAGTCTATACTAGCACTGTTTGGAAAAATATGATGCCCACGTCGTTCGATTCTGGGGGGTGGAAGTATTTTGACAACATAATTATTGTATTCAATGGTGTCTATATCTTCTACTGCAGACCACACAAACTTATCTCTAATAGCTAAATACTTGATAAATATAGAGTTCCTGTATATAGGTTACTAAGAGTAGCAACGGGATACATTTTGATTGGTTTGGATCACTTTTTGCAAGGCATGTGTGCTAAAAGTGCATTTTCTACATATTTTGTAACATGTTACGACTGATAGTTTCACACATGCAAGTCTAAATCTTAACTAAATTGGCCGTATATTCCTAATAGTCGGTTATAGAGATCCTAAGAATGATCAATACTCTGAAAACTCTCCCATCAAAGGCAAGTTAGCAAGGTTGGTTCCTATAACCTCTTTGTTCGACATATGTCAAATATCTAATTTGGATCAAAAATGTATGTCAAATCATGCTGTTTGCCGAACTCTTAGTAAACTATATACAGGATCTCTAGATAAATACATGGTAAGGTTTCATCTGTGCGTGAGTAGTGCAACTTGACAGCGGTCAATCTCACCCCAAAAATTACAGAAATCTGCATCTTTGTCTAAATATTTATGTAAAAAGTAGTAGGCCATAAATATAAATATTGCGAGTTGACAACAGGCCTTAAAAGACAATGTTCTACTACAAAAAAAATATTAGACATGTCTACTTGATTTTGTTGGGTGTATGGAGGTAGAAGTTTGTAGGTTATGTAATTTTCTAATAAATTGACATTTGACATTCGTTTTTTTCCTGAAGCATCCAATTTCTTTACTCAACAAGTAGTATTATGTTATTAATATACAGACATTTGACTAAAGATTGATTTTTTTTGTTTTCCTATCATGCATCACTGTTGATCTTGAAATGCAAAATAAACTTTTTGGAACTTTTCGGTCAATCTCACCCCGGCGGTCAATTTCACCCCGTTTTACGGTACCTATATATATCTCTGAGTAGTGTATATTGTAAGATAAGTTGTAGCTATGGACATTTTCATGTATGGTAATTGTTTTGTTGGAAATCCAGTAATATCGAGAACTCACTCATCCTGATTAGCCTACACTAGATTTGATTCAGTTTAGCTTAGTCAACTACCTTGGAATAACTCAGTCGGTAACACCTAAGGCAGAAACTCCGATTAAGTATGGCATAATTACAGTATATATTTAGGCCGAAACTTGAACTGCACATAGATATACATAGTACATTAAAAGCCGCTACACATACTATGTAACTTAAATAACATACAATTTTTATAGCATACACGAAAATATCTTTAATGTTAATTCTAAATATAAATATAATCATAAGTAAAAACTACGAATATTTTAAAATTGTTTCGTTAAAGACTTTTACTTATGGTTTCTAATTAGTTGTATGTCTTCTAAAACTAGATTTCTTCTGGAAAACACGTTTTCCTCGCAATAGCAATGGAGTTAGTGATTTATCATCGAAATACTCATTAGCAGTTACTCCCATATTATTTTTAATTTTTTCATCAGCACCTTTGCTCATCAAAAGTACTGCTATATCTCTGTACCCTTTCCTGAATGCTAGATGTAACGCAGTGTCGCCGTGGGCGTCCTTTTTATTGATGTCGGCTCCTTTTGACAGTAATTCTAGAATTATATCTCTATAAGATCCTTCAACTGCATAATGAAGAGCCGATTTTCCACTGTCGTCCACGATATTTACATCGGCGTTGTTAGAAATAAGTAGATTTGCAGTTTGTATATAATCGTCGATCGATGTTAGATGAAGCTGGTCGTTAGTTGTAAATTCTTGTTCTGTAAGGAACATACTGAAGAGAGTATTAGCGATAGTGGGCCACCATCCAGACCAAACAGCGTTCGAAACTTCTTCGTTGAAACAACGTACTTTCTTCGTAGAAGTCTTCTCAGTCTTCAGCGTTAAGTGAAGTGGTGTATTGCCTTGTCGGTTTTGTATATTAATATCGGCTCCTTTCAATATTAGTTGGGAAATAATGTTGACATTTCCATTTTCAGCAGCACAATGAAGGACAGTTTCTCCATTCATATTACGAAGGTTACCGTCGGCACCATAAGACAGTAGCAGATTTACAATGTCTTCATCAATTGAAGAAGGTTCTCTGTTGATAGCTAAATGAAGCGGCGTATCTCCATCATGGCTTTGTCTATTGACGTAGATTGGTTTTGAGAGAAGATTCAGAACAGAACCGCAAAGTCCCTTTTCCACAGCGAAATGTAATGGCGTCAAACCGTCTAAATTTGCTTGATTAACATCTGAGTTTGTATGCAAGAGTAGACTCACTACATGTTCTTGTCCTTCTTTTGATGCCATAAGCAACGGAGTATTCCCAAAATGATCTTGCTTGTTTATATCGGCGCCTTTTGATAAAGCTTCTATGATGATGGAAGAGCAACCATTGATGGCGGCAATATGGAGAATAGTCTCGCCCCTGTTATTTTGTAGATTCACATCTATTCCATATAATAAAAGCAAATTTGCAAGATTTATGTTATTGTTCATTAGTGCCAAATGTAGAGGAGAATTTCCATGCATGTCCTTTTTGTTCACATCTGCACCACTCAGAAGAAGCTCAGCCGACGTCATACAGCAACCTTTAAGTACTGCAACGTGAAGAGGGGTTTCTCCATTGCCGTTTTCGGCATTTACGTTGGCAGCGTGAGTACGTAATAGTTTAATTTTTCTGATAGGAGCAGCGTTGAAGAAATGTCGGGGAAAGAATCCTTGATCGGTGGTACGAACTGCCAGATGTAAAACTGTGTCTCCCTGTTTGTCAGGAATGTTAGTACTAGCACCTTTACTGAGTAGAAACTTTGTAATTTCGGAATGACATTCTATAAATGCCAAATGCAAAGGCGTATTGTCGTCGTTATTCTGGACATCGATTGGTGCACCCATCTTTAGCAGCAAACGCACTAGTGGTAGTTTTTCATGTAACACAGCGTAGTGGAGAAGAGAGTTGTTATCGACGTCTTGTTGATTTATTTTAAAGTCTTCCGGCAAGATTAGCTGATTATCTTTAAGAAGATTTATAACAAACAGGAAATCGTTCTTAGGTTTGTCGTACGTTTTGATGAACTGTAATGCTGTCATATCTTCAAATTCTTTAATAAAATCTAAAACGCCTGAATGACAGGCGTCATGAGGAAGAATGCTATGCTGAAGATATTGTTTAATATTTATGTTGTGACTTACACGTTTAAGTAGTATACTTCTAAAAGCGAAGTACTGTAATAGCACCTCAAACAAAGACTTATACTTCAATTCGATGCAGTATTTGAGATAATCACCTTTAATAAAGATTAAATTAAAATTGACTCTGATATTTATCTCTCTCGATTTATCGCATAACTTTTTAGCAATAAGCAAACAGCGATTAGATAAGGCATAATCTAGTGGACTGTATCCTATTGAGTCGCGTCCAACTACTGGATATAGATCATCGATAAGCTGTTCGACGAAAATCGGTATGCTAATTTCCTGCAATAAATGAATCTTCAGCAGGTCGAAAGGTAATGGAAATTGATGGCCGTACAAAGCTATCATGTGTAAAACCGATCTTCCACCTTCGTCAAGGTCCCTAATGTTGCAAGAGCCTGTATTCATAAGTTCTGCGGCTTTGCTCATTTGTCCGTTGATGATTGCCAGGTGAAGCGGACAGTTCTTTGCTAGAAAGCGATCGAATATACTAAACAGAAACTGATAGCCATCAGTAAATCTCTGCTGAACTAAGTTGAAGATCAATCGTCTTATTTCTTCGTCAGTACTTTTCAAATTCGCCGCTAACCACTTAGCTGCAAGAAATTCAGCGAACGTGCTGTGTATGCAGCTTACGTTTTGTTGTTCGTCAACCAGAATGATGCCGTCCCGTTGCAACACCTCCATTTTCCGTACATCGTCTTTGTAAGTACTCAAATCTTGAAAAATTCGAATTTTTTCAATTTCCTCCATTCGAAAGACCAGCTTTATGGCAAAACGCTCCTGATCTTCTTTACACATTATGTGACTGTCTGCCATTCCGTCCCCAAACCTTTCACACAATATGTTAATTTTTTTATCAATGAAATTCTGGTATAAGTTTAGCAAATCGAATCCTTCGTCGAAAGTTACATCAGCAGGATGGACTAGAAATTTTTTAAGTTTAGAGTAAAAGAAATCCGCAAGTAGCTGTGTTTGCAAGGGGATTCCCGTAAATTGATTGTCCCTATCATACAAATTCTTCTTGGCTGCTTGTAATAACTGTTTAATAAACAACGTGGTCCTGTTCTCTGAGCAGAGGTTCGATACCAGAGGTAAATTGCGCTTAGCAAAGTACGCCTTTAGAAAATGTTCTTGATCATCGACGTCAAACGGTTTGAGATAAATCGACAAAACACCAAATTTTCTTTCCAAGTAGCACTTCAAATGAGGTCGAGTCGTTAACCAAACATTATAACCTTCCATGAGCAACGACATAACGATATTTATCACTTCTTCCTTGTGTTTAGTTGATACTTCATCGTAGCCGTCTAGGAATACAATAACATCTTGGAATTTTAGAAGTTGTTGGAAAACCAATGTGCCTAAGTTTAGTTTGGACGAGCGTTCCTTTACAAGGAAATTGTAGAAATAATTTAAATGCTGAGAACCCGTGGTACTAGCTTGTTTCAGATTTCCTTGGCTGTAATATTTGTGATGTTTGTTTAGATCAACTCTTAGCACCCATTTGGCAGCTGGGGCCTGTAACGCTAGATAGTCCATTAAAACAGATTTGCCCATTCCTGGAATCTCACTGATTATATTGATAGAATTGTCAAAATAACTGTCAAAGTGATTTTCAAACTCGCCTTCTACATGGTCGCGAAAAGAACTTATATTATTTGTACTTCCAGATGACCACTTCCATTCTAGACGATCCTTATTATAGAAAGACAGGTGGTGAACTATCCGATTTGCAAACTGTAACCGCTCGTTTAGTTCCAGGTCGACGTTTTTGTGAACAACTATTATTCTACTGTTCCTTAATTCCTCCAAGTCTACATCTTCTGAAAAATAGCAGACACGTTCGTGCACTGGAACTCTATGAGAGTCCTTACAATAATTGCTTAAAAGGAACATTTCGTCTTCGACCATCCTTAAAACGTCAATCTTCAGGAAAATCTTTGCAACGCTTCTAGGAATGAAATATGGAGGGAGAGACTTTAGTGCATCTCCAATATCGAAAGTATTTTGTAAGATTTTTATTATATCATCGCATTTCACATATTCGAAGATATCTTCATGTAGTAGCTTTTCTAGTTTGACTGACGATCTTCCTTGCAGTTTGACTAGGTGCTGAAGAATTTGCGTTCGACTTTCACGGTCTAAATCTTTCAATGAACAAAAAATGTTTGCATCGTTGCTGTAATTTGAAAGATCTTCATTCGATTTGTTAACTACAATGATTTTACAATCGTGACCCGACAGTTTTAATATGTTTATTATGTTTCTATAGTTTTTTTGGTCGTTTACTTCCAACAGCAAGGGATATTCTCCGGTTAGCCATAGACATTTATATATATCGAAAAATGTTATTCGTCCGTGGTTTCCTACTATTCTAAGCATATTAGGCTTAAGATGTACATGGTTTTCATAAAATTTGTTCTGTGCGTCGGTAGGCAAGGTATCGCTCCAGTATTTAAGGGGTACATTACAGAATTGTTCAACTCTACTTCTGATATTTGCAGTCAGAAGGGAACACATCGAGTTTGTAGCATCAACTACTGTCATTTTGTGTTTGTTTACTAAGGTATTCCAAAGAGATTTTTCAATGCCAGCAGTATTTGCAAAGGGTTGCCTTAAATCTAACTCGTACTGGCTAATTAATATTTCAAACAGCTTACATAAAATGTGTTTTTTTGTTAGAGCGTAGTGACCCCCTAAACTGCCTTTGTACCAATCTGATACGAATTTTGAAAATTTTTCTAGCTCATTCTTGAAGTTTCCACAATCTATATGTAACACATTGATTACTTTCAGTAATTCATTTTCTAGTACTGCATCAATACGATTGACATTTGCCTGATTTGGAAGCAAATACAGCTTATAATCCCCATTAATATTTTCAGCGTCGAAATCTGGATACTCGTTTATATCAAATTTATACAAAGTAGTTTTATCAGTCTGTAGATAAGATAAGGCGGGACTATTGTATCTTTTAAAAAATTTACAGTTACCTACACCTCTGTTCGTAAAAAGCACAAATATTAAGTCATCAAATTCACCTAAACTGGCAACAATGTTTTCTTTTTCCATCTGAGAGTTTAAAGAATCCCGCAGTTTGTCGATATCTTTGAAATACTTTGATAGTGAAAAATCCTTTTTCGGTAAAAGGAATTCATTTGCTTGTATAGATTTCGATTTTTCTTTGTGCTTCAGTTGCAGCATGTAAGTAACCGTTTTGTTTTCTATTGTTCGTAGCTGTAAAATTACATCGTCTAATGCACCTACTCCTTCCGCATTGGATGCAATCCACATGTCTTGAATCTTGCAATCAACACTTCGCAAGCACAGCAAAACCATCACTTTGACCTCATATTCTCTGCCAAAGTCGATTGCCCCTGGCGGTACTTTATATTTCTGTAAAAAATTAGATGTTATTAAAGTTGTTACGAAAGAAATAATTGGTGGCCCTGACCCACCGAGTCTATCGGAATACTATTAGTGTGTAGTGATCGACGAGCCAGATATAAGTGGCAGTTTTTCCGACCACATCCTATAAGTGTATGTTAATTAATCGGCCATCACATTTCAAATGTGACATTAAGTTTATCTGATTCTCACTGTTCAACTGTTAATGGGGTTTATTTAAATACTAAAAATACTGTTTAATAATCTTACACGTTAGTTCATCTCGTTTTAAAATTATGAAGTAGTTCATGTGATTAAACAGCTTAAGAATGTGCTGCAATAGCAAGGTAGGCATGTTGTTGCATAGCACTATTCAACAAAATCCGTCTACAAACGTGTGAAACGAACTGCGGCGTTTTGCTAAATGTTAATTTTGTGGTTACTTTTAACAATTAACTCATAAAATATTATTAGGCTAGCAGGTGGTTGTTAGTAGTTCTTTGTGCTAACTATGTAAAATTTTGTATATACAAGCAATAGGTTTTAATTATTAAATCAGTATGAATTTTGCTTTCCAAGAAGTAATTACTTGGTCCCTGAGAGTGAAGACCAGCGATCTCCTCCGACTCCTATGAACATCTACCATAAACAAAGTCACTATAGCTCGTTTCACTCTTACTATGCAGTGTACACAGATAGGGCTACAGTATTGCCATATTTCCCCAGCAAGTCGCTTAAAACTGAACACGAAGACGTCAATCATAATAAATCCGCCTTTTGTATTGCAATCGGCTTATTTGTTAATACCTTGTTGAAGTAAACCCTTTTTGTCGCTTCTGCTTCTGCGATTCAGTGATAGTACCAACCTATAAGAAAGGGGAGAGAACAGTATGCATGAACTTTAGAGGTATTGCACTACTATCAAGTAAATATATTATCTTACATCTTATTAAAGCGACTAATGCCGTATGCGGAAGAGAAAATCGGAGAATAAAAGTGTGGCTTCCGTAAGGGAGATCTACAATTCATTTAGGAAAGATTGAAATATAGAAGAAACTTACATGATCTATTTATACACTTTTAACAGGCGCACGATAGCATTAACAGACAAAGGATATGGAACATAATGCAACAGTTCGGTTATCCCAAAAAGTACACAACCTTCAGGGTAAACTTTGTTTTTTTGTGGTTTGTTTTGAGCAATGGCCATGGGGGTGTTGTCTTCCACCCAGCAACGAAGACTATTCATGGTGACCGAATTTGGTACAGTAGAGTTATTTTTTCTGGTGTCTTTCCTTTTACCTAAATTTGTATTGTTGGTTCTTAGGGCTTGTGTCCTGGAAGTTATTCCGTACTTTTCGTCTATTGTTTCTTATGTGTTCTAAAATCAATTTCAGTATTTCATTTTCAGGTACCTTTAGGCTGTTTACTTCTCAGAGCCTTTCAAGGAAGGGGAGAGCATGACAATCTTAAAATATTTTTTACACTTTGATCCGTAAGTGACATCTTCTATCGCTTGTTAGGAGATTTACTGTTAGTGAAGGTAGATGTTTGGCCCTCTAGTTGGGTTTCCATGGCAACGGGAAGGAATATTGACTTCCGTTGCTATTAGAGGTGAGAGGCAATGCTATTAATAACAAACCAACTAGCATTATAATTTTTACATTTAAATCTTTTACAATGCCGCTCAATACAAGTGATGAAGTCATCATAATATATGAAAATATAAAAAAATCATATGTATAACTCTATAGTAAGGTGTAATTTCTTCTCTTGCATGATTAAATAATATTAAACAACATCCGTGAGAGGGAATGGTACACGATGAACTTTCTTCCCTAGTAATACAAATAAACGTCGTTGTAGTTTTCGGCAACCTTTGAATTTGACATTCGACCACTTTAAATACTGTTGTGTATATCAGGTTGCCCATGTAGTTTTTGGTAATTGGGCCCAGTATAGCGTTGGTGTTTAACGATGGCTAATGGTGATACAAGACCTAACCTGAGATATCGTTCGTGTTCAGAGATGTGAGATTACTGAATGCCCGGTTTCACAAATGGACACAGCATTACGACTCAAGAGGCTCAAAGAACATCTTTTGATGATGTGGTTAGTTCATTCGTGTGTGATGGAAGAATCTACGATGTCTTACTGGGAGGTTTGAATACTGTTTTAACATTTTGTTTTCGAAATAACTTCCCGGATCGATGGGTAACTTGGTGAAAAAATGGAAGAAGATGGGTTCTCGGAAGTTTGGGTGGCCGTGGTCGTAATATGAATGTTATCTCTCTATGTACTTTGTCCGGATTTAATTTCATGTATTACTTTTAATGTGCCTCAGTTCAATACCAGACATTTTCAACTGTTCAAATCGGAATTTGCTAGTACCAATGTTATTTTAAACTCACCGTTTTGGAGAATTATGCGATCCTATAATCAGTATGCTGCATGTCTTTTCCAAAATTCAAAAATCTGCTTATGCAAAATCTTTAAATTTGTTTTGTTTTTTGTTTTCATTACTTATAGTTTTCTCATATAATTCTACTACTAGTACCACAATACTGCCGTGCTTGGCTGGAGAGTAGTGTTTCCATTGGTAAACATTGGAGATGCTGCCGTTTGGCTAAGTACGGCAGAATAATAATAATAATATCTTGTAATTAGTGTCGACCTGTAATTGGGTTCTTACCTGTTGGTTGTCCATGTGATATTCTTTAAATAAATAAATTATGTACCTAACAATACAGGAAAACTCTGTTGTCATCGTATTCGTAACATAAACAATTCAAAGGCTCTAAATATTGCAATATAATTCTTGTTTCTTGTTTTTCTACTCCCGATCGTGGAAAAAATCTACATAGTAGGAGAGACCGCAATTTTTCCCTTGGTGTATTATATCGAACTTACGATTTGGGAAAAATTCTGATATTCGCTCTCTTAATGTACATATTGTATGAGCGCCAGATGATGCTCACTCCAATGAGGGTTTTATAACCGTCGCCCGAATCGATTCCGAGTACTCTTAATTAGTCACTTTTTTCTGCTTGAATAATTCCCATATATTATTTATTCATTTATTTCTTTTATAATAATATACATATAATAATTTTAATTCTGGCTGCTTCTTGGATATAACAAAACTGGTCTTATTTAAACTAACTCGAAAGTTTGTTTTGAATATATAAATTTGGCGTTACTTACATATTACACCTAATTTTTACACACTTGAACCAATTATGCGCATCTTTGCTGGATTTAAATTTATTCAAGTATGGTAGTTTTAATTGAATATGTTGTAACGTTTCGCCCAGCGCGAACGCAATTCTAGAAATTAAAAATTAATTTGCGTGTTCACCCTGGTCTTGCACCACGTTAAGTACCGAAGCGCCGCGCCGAGAGGACGACGTGACGTCACCGCAAGCGATCGCCCTAACACCACTGCGCACCTAGACCACGAATCCCCGCTCCAACGACCTGATACGAACCGCCCGCACCAGGTATAAAAGCAGAAATCGAGTCCGCAACAGACAGAATTTCCTAGAATTTCCTAGAATTACCTAGATCTTCCCACTCCTCCCGCCTTGCCTGTGCTCTCAGGAGTGTCCCCCAGGACTCTTCGAGGGTATCCCGACCAGCTACCTGCACCCCTGAACGTTCGGATTGTTACTATACTTTCCAACGTTATTTCCTCGAAGTCCTGCACGTTCGGATTGTTACTATACTTTCCAACGTTATTCTCTTGAACTCCTGCACGTTCGGATTGTTACTATACTTTCCAACGGTATTCTTTTGAACCCCTGAACGTTCGGATTGTTGTTATACTTTCCAGCGTCATTTCCCGAGCACCTAGCGACCTAGAGAGCCGCCCCAGGCCCGACGGCGACGACGTCAGACACCTGGATATAAACAGAGTTTTTCCAAACTCACCGACGACGCCTTCCAAAGCTTGGGCACTCGGGAGGCCAAGCCGTGTGCGCCGGTGACAACGCCGTCCGTGAAACAAATTTCCTAGCACCAGGACGGCGACACCGACGCAATTAGGCCTGTTAATTGCGACCGGAGTGGTTTAGCATCTCCGAGGCCGAGGAACCTGCACCGGGGGTTTCTGCGGAATGAGCCCGAGGCCGCCGCCCATAGGCACGCACTCGTGAAGCTAGGGTAACTCAGCGGCCACCTCCGCCAACAAGAAACGGCGTTTAATTAATCAAAATCCACTCACCTAGTGCGGCAGAACAGCTGGCAAGTAAAACAAATTAAATACGGCGCCCGCCACTCGAACGCTGGGAATTTCACTGTCAAAGCTCCAGACGCCCTAGGTATGCACACAATTTAATTTAACATTGACCACAGTTTTGTTTATTTAACGATTTCAAGACCAAATGTATTGTTGTTGTCCGCCATCACTGGCGACCCACTAATCTGTCAAATTACCTGTTCAGGGCCGGCGCGTTGCCAACGTGACGAGAGGACTGACGTACATACAGGCTGTCCCGTAATAGTGTGCCACTGCTCGATTGCCGACGAACGAAACGCCCCGTTAGAAGAATTATTTTATTTTTATAAATGTCATTACATTCTATTATTTCGTGTCTTAACACAATTTAATTTAATGTATCTAGTTAAATATTATTATATTATGGTAAGAAATTATTCTGTGTTTCTATCCCACGTTACTATCTGAGTTTATTATTTGGATCTTGGCGTTTTGAGCTAACCTTGGGCAACCAGTTTTCAGGCTGGTGATTGTAGCATTTAAATTATATTAAACCAGCCCGTCAGGCTACAATGTTGTACCCGGAACGTGTGTCCATCTGTATTGTAAAAAGCTGGGACAACGAGTGGGTTCAGAACAACAGCTGATCACATCTAAAGGCTTGTGAAAACCAATAAAAGTTAGTCTAAATCACCATCATAGGCCTGTAGTTTTATATGAGTATGAAGCATGATGTATGACACTAACAGGCCAACAAAAGCTATTCCGATTTTAAAAAAGTCTGAGGAAAATATTAGGCCCTATACAATACAAAATCAGCGGACAAATGCTAGTACGTACGAATAAGGAAATAAAAAATTTACAAGTTGCAATTTGCCAACCTTCGTTAATGCATTGAAAATGAACTTGGAAAATTTTCAAGTCTGGCATACAAGGTATAGAAATAAAGAAAGGTTTCTAATTTTTTCACATCTTTATTATTATTGTTTATTATACACCACACGATACGTATCGAAGTTCTACTGCTTGGCAGATCATTAATAAATAATAGTAATAATACGTACTACAATTTTGAACCTTCTCAGCATCTTGTACAATTTAATATTGATCTGCAATTAGATAAATACTAGCAGTCCAGTGAGACAAATGTCTCATTTAATAAAACAAAAAAGACCGTTTTCAAATAGAACGCGTATTAAATAAAAACTGTACCCAGACCTGGAAGGTGTCAAAGTGGTTGCCTAACCGATCGAGGTATTAAGGCGCAGAGGGTCGCAGCTCCGTTTGGCTGCTGAAACATTTTTATTTAATACTCGTTCTATTTGAAAAACGGTCTTTTTGTGATTTCTCGAAAACCGGAAGTGTCACGTGACTGAAATTCAGTTCCTGAGCTGACATGACCATTCCAAACATATAACTTTCATAACTTTTTTCTCTATCTCTTATGGTTTGGCTGCTGAAACAGCGTCCCGGACAGACAAAACGGCGTCCCAGACAGACAAAACTGCGTCCCAGACAGACAAAACAGCGTCCCGGACAGACACATCCTTTATCTAATAGAATAAAGGATGTAGAATTAGATATTACATTAAATTTGTTTATATAATTTTAGAAGATGTATTGCTTATATGAGTCATTCTTTATTACATTTTTTATCTGTTTTGAAGGATTTCTGAGAATTACAAGCCATCCAGTCGACGGCTCCACATATTATTGTTCACCGTTTATTTTGTTTACTCATGAAACGTGCTTTAATAGCAAATATAACAACTGGATCAAAGATGCTACTGCTTTTATTAGAAAGAACAGGGCAGTGTGAAAAAGGCATTAGATGCCAATAGATCTTTGAGTTGTTTACTCGATATGTATCTTTATTTTTGCGTTAATTGTTCAATATATACATTTTAAAGGGATTTGTTGTTTTGGGGAGCTTTTACATTGTGTAAACTAATTAACTTTCGATATGTATCTTTAGTTTTGCGTTAATTGTTCAATATATACATTTTAAAGGGATTTGTTGTTTTGTGGAGCTTTTACATTGTGTAAACTAATTAACTTTGCATTAAGTTTTAATACAAATAGCTGACACTAACATCCCAAACCTGACAGTGGCCGTCTACGATTCTACCACCGTCTGCCAACAAGTGCAGCGTGTCAATGACCTAATTCCCACGAAATATTATTCATGTTAGAAATAAATACAATCCGACATTCTGTTAGTATCACGCTATTTAATATTTACTTGTAAATTTACAATTTCACAAAGGGCCAAAATCAAACAAAATTGCACATTTAAAAATTAAGAAAATAAAGCAAAAAGATCCCCCCCTACAACCGCATCCTGGATTCTCTTAAAAATACAACCCACCAGTAGAAAGTCTCCAAACAGCAAATTTCACACAAATATTGATTTTAAGGTTTTTCTGATAATTATAACGTTTTCCCATTTTGCATCCCCTAAGGGCCACAAAATTCTTAAAAACCCACAGATTCATCTACATACTGCCAAAGACAAAATTTGACATTTTTTCTTTCCCTCCGTTTATGCGAAAATTCAATTAGCTACGAACGCACCTCACCTTTACACCCCTGTAACTTTGCCCCCGTACAGTGCAGACCCCAAAAACAGCCAGTACGATGAGCGTTGGTTCATCCTCTTTCCAACTAGCAATACGTACAACGTTTCGATGTTAAAATGTAACTCTCCGATCAGCGGAGGTAAGAAACGAAGATAATGTTCACATCTGAGCCGATAGAAAAAAGATGTAAAGGAAGCCTGCAACTGCGCGTCGGAGGCAACATAATGAGAGGCCTTAAAAAATTCAAACAGCAGAAGCTACCAGAAGTAGATAAGTAAGTATGCAAACCTCGCCATGTCTCGAAGCTGCATGGAAGAGGTGAGCTGGTCCCGCATCAAATTTAAAGTTCAAGTATATTGCAACAATAGTTTTCGTCAAAGTATAAACAGGAATATCCTATAAAACCGGTTAAAGGCGCAAAGAAAATTTGAGAACGATGTGATACAGTTAGATATTATGCCTGTAATGTGATATTAACTATGGCAAGGATAGCCCAAGCAAGAAAGTATCTCGGATTGTTTCCAATAATAATGGTACCCTTCAGGGAAGTTGTGGCCTTAATCAGTCATTGTAATTCTGGTGATACTATAATAGTCAAATTCAAAGAAGAGGGTAGTTCGAAAGTCAGTAAGCCAGTAACCATTGCTGTTTATACCAACTTCTTGAAAGGTATACATTTGGTGGACCAAATGGCAACTCGTACAATTTGTATTATTCATCGCGAAAATAGAGGAGGAATGCATTTGTGTATTTGCACTAGTTTCTGTCGTACTTGCTTGTAAGGAAACTCCATGTATAGATTTGCTGATATTAGCAGAGAGAATAAATGAGTATGATTACTTCCAACGTAAGAATCTGGAGTATCAGTATAAAAACATATCAAACACCCATAAACTGATCTAAGATTTTCCAGAATGCGTTTTTAAAGGGCTCTTTAAAAATGCGAGTTGAAATAGCTATTAACATATCTAGGAATGTTATGAGTATCATAACTGCCGCAGATGTTTTGAAATCCGAGCTCGTAGAGCGAGGATTTTAAAACTTCTAAGGCAGTTATGATTCATAACATCCGTGATTTGTTCAATAGTTTATCGGTTGCTATATGGTTATGGTTGCCATGTAGGGTAATATTCTTTAACCCTACAGATAAGTTATGATCTAGTTACCAGCCTACTTTTGTATATGTAAACAAAGGCTAAATATCCTGAAACCGATAAACATTTTTACTAGATGAGATTCGCATGCTTTTGGCGAAACAAAAATACGAAGTTTAAATTCAATACTTTTTTCTAGAAAGGCAAACGATTCATTGTTATTCGCATATGATCAGAAACGATGACCTTTTCGAGGATGCTGTATTAATCATGTGAACTATTAACAATTCGAGAGATTACCATGAAAAAGTGAATGCTGAGTTTTTTGAAAGGCAGTTGGAGGAGTATGTTTTTGAAGAATTGGAAGATGGTCAGATTTGGAAATTAACTTAAAGTAAAATGTATAAAGTTTCATTTTATAGTTTCTATGATTGTATGGTGCACACGCTGCTTTAAAAATTATCTTCGTTTAATATCTTTAAATGAACATCTTTAGCGCGATTCGTCCATTTTTATCCGCATCGAAATTTTGTAGATTGGTATAGGTCACCTTAAAAGTGTTAACAAAATTGTACGAGCTTAACGTAATAGTTATTTTTGTACCAAGGGAATTATGAAGATATTTATGCCCTTTGCATACAATGTTTTATTTTCTACTTTGAATAAGCAAATAACTTGAAAACCTTGCAGAGAAGTCCATAACGCCCTAGGGCGTTATGAGCGAGAGTAATAATAACGCCCGCTTATTATGCCCTCTTATGCCTTCTCGAAAGGGCATAATGAGCGGGCGTAGTATCACAAATATAAACAGCAGATCAGTGGAAAATAAAAGAAATAAATATTGAATGCATAAATAATGGTACACTATATTATAAATGAGATAAATAAGTCATTAGCTCCAGTGAGATTTTTATGTGATATACGACGTTTTGTCTTACAGTAGAGGCTTTTGTATACTAAAGTTCGCAAACGGTACAAACTGTCAACTGTCATAGAATTAGATAGTAGCAGTATACAATGAAACATTTTATATAGTCGATTTTTAGTCACTAAAAATGATTATATAATGTGCATCAAAGGCGGCTACTGTAAGATAACATATTTAAATTTACCTGATACATTACAATATAGTTAAAGTAGCTATCAGGTCTTTTATTTAAAAATAAATGGAGTAAATTTCGCTTAAATAGTAAAAATTTAAATTTTATTTGAAAAAAGAACTGAGACCGAATTCTGCGGATATTTTTATTTTTTGCTTTTAATAATTTGTCTTAACGTTACGTGTTTCTATATTTATAACAATATAATTGTAGTAGATTTGTAAAGCAAGCTACGTTTTACAAAATAGTAATTTACGTTACAAGTATAGAAAGTGGAGCTTTTCAGTACGAGTGAGATGTTTCCGGAAGAGGCCGTTAGGCCGAGTCCGGAATTTCGAGACGAGTATGGAAAAGTCACTTTCATACGAGTTTCGTACAATATTTTTTCGTACACTAGCATACAAAACGGAATACTAAATTTATCCTCGTATATAGCAAATAAGTAGAGTAATGTTATTATGTACGTAACGTTTCATATGTGTTGTAACTAAGGAAACGTACGGCAAAGTGCTACTTTGCCGTACGAATACCGCAAAGTTCAACTTTCTGATTAATAAATTGTACGGCAAAGTAGCTCTTTCAATGCTAGTGTACGAAAAAATATGGAAAAGTGGTATAAAACTCTAAAATATCAGAAATCTAATACGTTGATACATTATAAATCAAAGTAGTCAGTCACCAGCAATAGGTTTAAGGAATTGTCGAAGATGGTGTATTCTACTTAACCTTAACGTCATTGTTTAAATATAACTAGAAAAAAATTATAAATGAATAGATAGAACACATGTGAGCGAATAAAAACTACTTTATATAAAGATTTAAATGCATTTAAATTTCGCTAGGGGTATCTGACAATAAGGAAAAATGAGTATTTTATGCATATATTCTAAAAATATTAAATATATATCTTCCAGCTTTATTGAGCAAGCATTCTAATAATAATAAAATGCTAGATTCGTACTTACCATAACTGGCACGTCCATGACGCCAAAATTTGGAAAATTTATGATGCGAATAAATGATTGGTGTGTGTGTGTTGAGAATTCAATTGCATCGGTTTTCTACCAGAAAATTGCATTGAGGAGACCTACGTTATAGTTTAAAGAATTAAAAAATAAAACAAAAACGAACATGGAAACTTACCATTGGCCTTTTTGTACACACATTACCTTTTACTATCGTTGTAGCTTAATGTGTGTAATGGTATTTCACTTGTAAACAGTATTTCCCCTTTATCGGCCTTTAGATAAGATAGAACCTAGATAGGAGCCGTTGCATTATTAATATTTCCTAAAATTTATTGAGAAGTTCATGGAACCTTTGCAGGAAAATGCAATCACAAAGGAAATAAAATATAATTTTCCACTTTAACATGGAACCAAATGCAAGGCTATGTGTTTAACATAACAACGGATCCAGAATCAGAATAAATGGTCGTCATAGGGGCATTTAAAAATGCAAAAGGGTAGGTAATTTTAATTTTTTAATGTATTTCAAAGTTCGATGTCCTAATGAAAATTGACAGTTTTTGATCTCGAGGAGGGGTGAGAACCCTCTGCTTGCTTGCGGTTTTCCGCTTCGTACTTCAGTTTGGAAGTTATGTTTTCTATCCGGTTTATAATAACAATTTTGTCATTCGGTGAATAATAACGGAGATATCGGCGAAAAATCGATATTGGCGGCCATTTTGGCAAGATGGCAGTAAGATATAAATTAGGCCAAATAGTTATTTCAAGAAGAATCATATCCTTTCTACCAATTTTTGGAAATGTTATTAACTATCATCTACCAGTATTTATTGTTATAATTTAAAAGCTCACAATTCCTGTTATTTCAGATTTTCCTCAATTAATTCAGCGCTTAAAAATGAATTGTTTATTTATTTTTATTAAACATTAATTAAAATTGTCTATCTTTTAGAATACTTCTGCAAATTTAGTTTCCAGTGGTAGACAAAAGGATGCAAATATGTCACTTGCTTTTAAGGAGTTGTTTAATTTTGAGAAATATAAATTGAACGTAATTTTAAGAACATTAAAGATCATAAGGAAATAATATCTGACACATTTTTGTGGTGTGATGTAATTCATGTTGTTTATTGGGTATTTCTTCACCCTGCAACATTAAAATGTTTAAAAATCGAACGTTTTGAGATACAATTAAAACTAAAAATGAACAAGGAAAACTTTCTTATTGGGTCTGAGAAGCGACCAACCAAAAAATTTAGCGCTCATTTGTGGGAGGACGTGGTATAGGATTTTATATTTGTGGAAGTTCTTTTTATTACCAATATACACAGGACATTGGAGTCTATTTCTTCTTGCGACTGTAAGCTAACGTACATATCATGACAACACAGATACTCAATGTTTATCTAAAAGACACATGAATCCTAGTTCTTGTTGCTGAAACTTACGCATAGTAAAATTTTTATAACCTGAGCAAGGAAGCGAATCAAAATGAGTAGATTCACTGTATTCTTGCATATATTGTAAAGGTATAATGCCTACAGCAATTCTGGTTGCATTGCAAACGTACAAAAACTAAAGAATGCGTCAAATAATCCCAGAATTGGTATTCTATTTATTGCAACAATAAGTCACTGGTGAACATTAGTAATTATATAAGACATGATTAGCAATAGCTGTAATTTCATTAACAGAGGCTAATATTTGAATAGAACAGTATCGACAGGCTTGCGTTCAGCTTATTTTCAATGATTTGGGCTCGGTGTGGCAAATTCATTTAATTTATGTGACTGACAGGTTAATTTTGTAACGTCCATACACGATAGTGAACTTTGCTTAAGTACGGAGAGGTTTCGAAGCGTTATAAAAGTGTTATGCAGCGTTCTGTATTCATATCATTATGCCAACAATCTATAACGCAGCTAAAGGGTTAAGAAATCAGTGTAAGGAAGCAAAAGAATGCAAACAGCATGTGGAAAGCAACCTGAAAATGATGGAAGATTGCAATACAGAGCTAACTAACTTGTGAACCATTGTTTTTATATAGTGCATAAAAGCAATCAACTGCGGGTAAAGTGCTCCAGAATGAAATTTAGCAAAAACAATTTAGTATTTATGGAAAAACATTGTAAAATTTACTTGTAACCATTGCTAACTTGTTGCTATGATACCTACATGTTCAATTCTTATTGTTTATTAGGGAAGCCAAGCCAGAAGCTGTTGTAATATTGGCTCCTAGTGTTTATGTGAATTCCTACATTAAAAGTTATTATTTGTCCCAGTTGTTGGGTTTCATTTAATCGCTAGTGTGCAGAGCCCAGTTGTGCATAAAATTCATAAAGCTACAAAGTGCAGTCCCAGAGAAAATGAATCGTGAACCTTCACCCATTTGTATTAGACTTTGGAGCTATAGTTTGGCAAGTTTTGAAGCTACTGGAACCAGATAGCAGTGTGCCGTGCATAGAGAGGCCCTTGTTTGTGGCATTCAAGAAGATAATAGCAGTTAAAGGCTATCCAGAAGCTCGGTACGTGGTTGGCACGAGCGTAACTTTAGGCATCACTTTTTTAAACCTATATTGCAAGATAATGCCACACTTGCACTTTAAAGTCAAAGTTTGGCCCCTCTCCCTGCCCCTCCTAGATTACACCTATGGCATGAGTGTAACTTGGGGCATCAGTTTGGGGAGCAAAATTAAGACTCCACAAAATGTTTAAACCTGTATTGCAAAAGAATGCTACACTTGCACTTTAAAGTCAAAATTTTGGGGGAGCACCTATAGGGATCTGAAACCCCATGCCTTATTCCTAAGTCATCGAGTGTTAAGAGACATTCACAGCTTTTCTGAAGCCAACGTAGTGGTATTTTCCTCCAAGATGCAGACCGTAAAATTCTTAATTTTTAATACACGTGATCGTATACCAATTACGCTATATAGATACCTATTAAGTAAAGAGTAACATTAACAAGAACGACCGATAGCAGCGTCATGCTATTTCAAACCACTAGCCCAAGCCAAATGCTGATGAGGAATCGTGAGCATAAGCAATGGCGAATCAATCAATAGGGGCGCCAGGATTAATAACTTATCGAATGGAACTCAGTAGAACCACATCTAGCAAGCTGCGACGAAACAGGTTGAAAGAAATAACGAACACCCAAACAAAGCAACACCATCGGCTAGTAACAAACAGAAATCCGCTCATTTACAATGAGATCTTAATAACATCAGTAGGGGGGGTAAAGGACATAAGCCTTAATTGAAAAAGAAATGAGGGACAGATAGCCCCTGAATATTTTTCAATTAATATTTTCCAGTTAATGTCAAGGGGAATTTCGTATTTTCTAAAAAATATTACTATATTCAATTTTTTAAATGCCGCGGACAAAGTTATGCAAAATACTATTTCCACTGTAATATAGATTCAAGAACTTTATTGAATTTCATCTAGGGAGGCATGAAAAAATATGTGTCATGAAGTTAGCTTAATTTATCTAACAGTTCGATTATAGTAAATTACGCCAGTTTAGAAATGTGACGTGTTACGGAACAAGTATCCCTAGTTTGAGTACGAGCGTCAGCGAGTACTTAAGCAGCCATACGAGTTCAGTAAAAGCACTTTTCTAACGCTTTTCGTATATTATTTTATCGCATTTCATCTAGAACCGTTAAATATAAAATTTTTATATTTACATTAAATGTTGAAGTATAACCAAGCTGAGTTTCTTCTATTGTTTCCTAAAATGGTACACAGAGTGTTTTCCACTGATCAGATATTTAAGTCCGGTTTAGGCCGTATTGAGTGGGGGGAAGCGCGAGGAAAGTGCGTAGATAGCAAAAGTAAATGTGCAGTGGTGTGGAGAAGTGATATTAGACCAAAGAACCATACAAGCTTGTTACAGTATCAAACTTATTTAACGACACTCGCAGATAAGTGAGTGTCAAATACTTAAACAAATCCGAGAAACGTCCACACTTACCCTGGAAATCGCTACGAAACAGACTAAAGGCAGCGGCTCAAATATGCTCAGGGAGATGGGCGTGGTCCTAAAACGGCACACCACAGGGCAAGCGTGTCGGTATGTATAGAATGTTACCAAACAAATGGGGGCCACAAGATCCAATAGGGAAAACTCACGCTTAACAGAATCTTAAAAGCCAAACGGAGCAGAAATACTCAAATACTGACTCTGGGGAACAACGGCGTAGCGACAGCGCGCCGACCTACCTACATTACTCAAGAACCGCTCCCCAGGGCTTGCCTTACATCAATCTTGACATAGCAACGGGATCACCCTGTAAACAAACATGCACACGTACCAGGGATAATTATACGAGAAATATAATGAACCAATCTATTAGGCCAAAACCCTGGCCGCAGTTACAAAAGGGCCGACATAATCGGCTCACACAATATTACAGACACAGTGGCATAATAGTCTTACCCTAAAAGGACTAAATAAGAACCCAGCTGGAAACGCCTTATCTAACATCAGCACTCACATAAGAGCAGGTGAATTCAAGAATGTGCGCCCACTGCTTCAGTTAAATACTGTTAGCCAATCTATTTAGTTCGAAAACGTGAATTGCAGAAATGGACGCACTATACTTTATTTAGTTCACCGGGGTTAAATGCAACAGTAGGCGCACCATGCTTGGGTTAACTATAGATAACGTATCTATTGATTAAGTTCGGTCAAATAAGATGCAAAAAGGCAAATGTAATTCAGCCGGCGTGCTTAATTAGTTGTACGCCAATGAAATGTCAGAATGAACACAAAGTGCTGCGACCAAATGTAATTTAGCTGCGTGTTTAATTAGTTGTACGCTAATGAAATGTCAGAATGAACGCACAGTGCGGCGATCAAATGTAATTTTAGCGGCGTGTTTAATTAGTTGTACGCCAATGAAATGTCATAATGAACACACAGTGCGGCGATCAAATGTAATTTAGCTGCGTGTTTAATTAGTTGTACACCAATGAAATGTCAGAATGAACACACAGTGCGGCGATCAAATGTAATTTAGCGGCGTGTTTAATTAGTTGTACACCAATGAAATAAAGAAATGCCTTGTTTTGAACAGCTCGCCCTCGGTGCGGAATTTCCAAGACGGTAAGAGGCGGCGTCGTGTCACTACAGCTGTCATTCGGTTTGGGGCCGATGAGACTCGAAAACGTCCAGAGAATTCCCCTTTATTTATTCGGGCATGGCGGTGTAACTCCACTCGGCTACCACACGCCTAAAGAGCCGTTGAATTAAGCTGCTCGCAAGAAGGATCCTGTTACATCCAACGGACATATAAGCTAAACAAGCTCGCGAAAAAAAATTGTACGAGCGGCCACGGCAAAATTTAGGACCTCATCACATAACTCGACAAAACACACACCACTCACACCGCTGGTCGGGCACCGTCTGTCTATTAAGAAAGTCACCAAAAGTCGCGGTAATAGCACAAGCCACCTCAAAAACAAACCGCGCCTTCACCCAGCCGGCATGAAACAACGATGTAAAGATTAGCGCGGTACGCTAAACCTTTAAATGAAGCCAAAATCCACGCTCCTGTCTGAATTTCTGTTTGATGCGAAAAGCTGAAGCGTTATGCGATAAGTTATGACTGAAATGACCCCGATATACAGGCAGGCTCGCCAACTCTGTCCCAAAACTATGCGAAGTGGTATGTAGCTATCGGAATTGCAGAGAAATAAAATGGCCCGACAAGCTGTGAGTTAAACAAATTTGAATTATTTAGAAGTTATAGAGCCCGAGCAGCAAGTGCAAAAATTGTATGTGCTAGAATTGATACAAAAGATAAATACAAAATTAACACCGAAGGAAAATCTAACACGCCGAAGTCAGGATAGGCAACACAACATACACATGAGTGCGAGAGTAGTTGCATAAATACATTGTACGGCAGCCTAAAAGAAGTTATGAAAACCTTATGGCAGAGTGAACATACAAAGAGGCAATCCGCGTGATAGAAATAACTGATAAGTGAGGCAAGAAGCAGATCAAATAGTGTTAGTTCCGATACGGACGAGAAAAGGATAAGAAAAGAACACGAGCAAGAAAATAAATAGATCCCCAACCAGGAACAAATCAATCGAAATAGAACAACATGAAATGGAAGAGTTTAAGATGGCAATGAAAACGCGGGTGAATAAAATAAAGAATGAACTTAAAAGTAGCAAATAGGAAACACTTAAAGCGATTAAAAACAATACTGAAGAAATGCAGAAACTAAGGGACGAACTAAAAAGAAAAGAAGAGTGTGGAAATAAAGAAACATCTGAGCAGAAGGAGAAATTGAAAACAAACTAGAGAGCTGAGAGAAAGAAATAAGAAAAAATGATGTTGTCCTAAGCGGTATACAGGTAGACACAGATAACGAGGAAGTAAAAAAGGAGAACGCGGTGAATATAAGATGAATCTAGATATATAGATTAAAAAAGCGCACAGAATTGGACCAGAGTTTGTTACTAGCCGATGGTGTTTGCTTTGTTTGGGTGTTCGGTATTTCTTTCAACCTGTTCAGTCGCAGCTTGCTAGATGTGGTTCTACTGAGTTCCATTCGATAAGTTATTAATCCTGGCGCCCCTATTGATTGATTCGTCATTGCTTATGCTAATTGGTAAATTAATTATGTACCTTTTCATGCTCACGGTTCCTCATCAGCATTTGGCTTGAGTTAGTGGTTTGAAATAGCATGACGCTGCTATCGGTCGTTCTTGTTAATGTTACTCTTACTACGTTGGCTTCAGAAAAGCTGTGAATGCCTCTTAACACTCGATGACTTAGGAATGAGGCATGGGGTTTCAGATCCCTATAGGTACTCCCCCAAAATTTTGAATTTAAAGTGCAAGTGCAGCATTCTTTTGCAATACAGGTTTAAAAATTTAGCGGAGTCTTAATTTTGCCCCGCAAACTGATGCCCCAAGTTACGCTCATGCCATAGGTGTAATTTGGGAGGGACAGGGAGGGGAGCCAAATTTTGACTTTAAAGTGCAAGTGTAGTATTATCTTGCGTTTAAAAAAGTGATGCCCAAAGTTACGCTCGTGCCAACCACGTACCTAGCTTCTGGATAGCCTTTAACTGCTGTTATCTTCTTGAATGCCACAAACAAGGGCCTCTCTATGCACTGCACACTGCTATCTGATTCCAGTAGCTTCAAAACTTGCTAAAATATAGCTCCAAAGTCTAATACAAATGGACGAAGCTTCAAGATCAATTTTCTCTAGGACTGCACTTTGTAACTTTATGAATTTTATGCACAACTAAGCTCTGCACACCGGCGATTAAATGAAACACAACAACTGGGACAAATAATAACTTTTAATGTAGGAATTCACATAAACACTAGGAGCCAATATTACAACAGCTTCTGGCTTGGCTTCCCTAATAAACAATAAGAATTGAACATGTAGGTATCATAGCAACAAGTTAGCAATTGTTGTAAGTAAGTTTTTACAATGTTTTTCCTTAAATACTAAATTGTTTTTGTTAAATTTCATTCTGGAGCACTTTACCCGCAGTTGATTGCTTTTATGCACTATATAAAAACAATGGTTCACAAGTTATTTAGCACTGTATTGTAATCGTCTATCATTTTTAGGTTGCTTTCCACATGCTGTTTGCATTTTTTTGCTTCCTTACACTGATTTCTTAACCCTTTAGCTGCGTTATCGATTGTTGGCATAATGATATGAATACAGAGCCCTGCATAATACTTTTGTAACGCTTCGAAACTTCTCCGTACTTAAGCAAAATTCACTATCGTGTATGGACGTTACAAAATTAACCTGTCAGTCACATAAATTAAATGCATTTGCCACACCGAGCACAAATCATCAAAAATAATCTAAACGCAACCGTGTCGATACTGTTCTATTCAAATGCAAGCTTCTGTTAATGAAATTACAGTTATTGCTAATGTCTTGTGTAATTACCAATGTTTACCAGTGACTTATTGTTGCAATAAATAGAATACCACTTTTGGTCTTATTTGACGCATTCTTTAGTTTTTGTACCTTTGCAATGCAACCAGAATTGCTGTAGGCATTATACCATTACAATGTATGCAAGAATACAGTGAATCTACTCATTTTGATTCGCTTCCTTGCTCAGGTTATAAAAATTTTACTATGCGTAAGTTTCAGAAACAAGAACTAGGATTCATGTGTCTTTTAGATAAACATTGAGTATCTGTATTGCCATGATATGTACAGTCGTGTGCAAATAAATCTGGGACAGTGTATTTGTCACATGCAGATTCAGTTAAGAATTGAAGAATATCTCCATGGATTTCCTGCTATCAGAAAGAGTTACATTAAACTTTAACAGGTACTGAAACCCGTAACTCTCTCTGATAAGAGGAAATCCATGGAAATATTCTTCAAATTCTTAACTGAATCTGCATGTGAAAAAAATACTGTCCCAGATTTATTTGCACACGACTGTACGTTAGCTTACAGTCTCAAGAAGAAAGAGACTCCAAGGTCTTGTGCATATTGATTATAAAATTAACTTCCAGAAATATAAAATTTTATACTACGTCAACGAACAGATTCAGCAGAAGCCCCTCCCACAAATGAGCGCTAAATTTATTGAAGGTTGGTCGCTTCTCAGACCCAGTAAGAAGCTAAGTTTTCCTTGTTTGTTTTTAATTTTAATTGTTAATTCGTTGATGAGGACAGATTGTCTCGCAAAACGTTCGATTATTAATAATTTTAATGTTGCAGGGTGACGAAATACCTTATAAACAGCATGAATTACATCACAACACAAAAATGTTTCAGATATTATTTCATTAGTATCTTTAATGTTCTTAAAATTACGTTCAATTTATATTTCTCAAAATTAATCAACTACGTAAAGGCAAGTGACATATTTGCATCCTTTTGTCTACCACTGGAAACTAAATTTGTAGAAGTATTCTAAAAGATAGACAAGTTTAATTAATGTTTAATGAAAATAAAGAAACAATTCATTTTAAAGCTCTGAATTAATTGAGGAAAAATCTGAAATAACAGGAATTGTGAGCATTTAAATTAGAACACTAAATACTGATAGATGATAGTTAATAGCATTTCCAAAAATCGGTAGAAAAAATATTATTCTTCTTGAAATAACTATTTGGCCTAATTTATATAAAATATCTAATCTATTATTTGAATATAGCATTTTTGTTAAGATGCTTATGAATAATTTGAGGTAAATTAAGTACCCACAGCTTTTAAATTCAAATAAATGAAACTATTAACAAATAGTTAGCATGTTATATACATAGCCTTTAAATAAATATAAATGGAATTTTAAGAAACTCTGGAAGGTGTAACAAACAGTCAATTTCGTGTGTATTCCTTTATGTTTATTTCTCTTTAAAATGCTTTTAGTGCAGTCAGTAAGGCATAAAATGGAATATAAATGCAAAAGGTCAGGTAACTCTAATTGTTGTATATATTCTAAAGTTCAGCACCCTAATGAAAATATCAAGTTTCCGACCTCAACGGGAGGTGCAAACCTACCGCCATATTGCCAAAATGGCCACAAAACTCGATTTTTTGCGGATATCTCCTTTACTATTCACCGAATGACAAAAATTGTTATTATCAACCGGATGGACAACATAACTTCCAAACTCTTTTGTTTAAACCTTTTTTATTATTCCCATGGGTACTGAGATACAGAGCTGAAGTACGAAGCGGAAAACCGCAAGCAAGATGGCAGAGGGTGTCCACCCCTCCTCGAGATCGAAACTTGGAATTTTCATTAGGACACCGAACTTTGAAATAGATCAAAAATTAAAGTTACCTGAACTTTTACATTATTAAATGCCCCAATGAAGACCATTTATTCCTTATTCTGGATCCGTTGTTATGTTAAACACATAGCCTTGCATTTGGTTCCATGTTAAACTAATTGCAAAATTAAAATTATATTTTGTTTCCTTTATGACCGCATTTTCCTGCAAAGGTTCCATGAATTTATCAATTAATTTTAGGAAAGATTAATAATGCAACGGCTATTATCTAGGTTCTATCTTATCTAAAGGCCGATAAAGGGAAAATACCGTTTACAAGTGAAGTATCATATCATCTAAATGTAAAGTTATGAAGCTGAAAAATACAAACCAGTTTACATTAAGCTACAACAATAGTAAAAGGTAATGTGTGTAGAAAAGGGCCAATGGTAAGTTTTCATCTTCGTTTTTGTTTTATTTCCAATTTTTTAAACTATAACGTAGGTATCCTCAATGCAATTTTCTGGTAGAAAACCGATGCAATTGAATTCTCAGCACACACACAGCAATCCTTTATTCGCATCATAAAATATTCCAATTTTGGCGTCATGGACGTGCCGGTTATGGTAAGTACTAATCTAGCATTTTATTATTATTAGAACGCTTGCTAAATAAAGCTGAAAGATATATATTTAATATTTGTAGAATATATGCATAAAATACTTAATTTTCCTTATTGTCACATACCCGTGGCGAAATTTAAATGTATTTAAATCTTTATATAAAGTAGTTTTTATTCGCTCACATATGTTTTATCTATTCATCTATAATTTTTTTAGTTAGATTTAAACAATGACGTTTAAGGTTAAGTAGAATACATCATCTTCGATAATTTCTTAAACCTATTGCTGGTAACTGACTACTTTGATTTATAACGTATCAACGTATTAGATTTATGATATTTGAGAGTTTTATACCACTTTTCCATATTTTTCGTGAAACGTAACTTGCTTTACAAATCTACTACAATTATATTGTTATAAATATAGAAATACGTAACGTTAAGACAAATTATTAAAAGCAAAAAATAAAAATATCAGCATAATTCGGCCTCAGTTCTTTTTTCAAATAAAATTTAAACTTTTACTATTTAAGCGAAATTTACTCCATTTATTTTTAAATGAAAGACCTGATAGCTATTTTAACTACATTGTAATGTATCACGAAAATTTAAATATTTTATCTTACAGTAGCCGCCTTTGATGCACACTATATAATCATTTTTAGTGACTAAAAATCGACTATATAAAATGTTTCATTGTACACTGCTACTATCTAATTCTATGACAGTTGACAGTTTGTACCGTTTGCGAACTTTATTATACAAAAGCCTCTACTGTAAGACAAAACGTCGCATATCACATAAAAATTTCACTCGCTCATTTATAATATAGAGTACCATTATTTATGCATTCAATATTTATTTATTTTATTTTCCACTGATGTGCTGTTTATATCTGTGATACGAGGCCCGCTCATTATGCCCTCTCGAGAAGGCATGAGAGGACATAATAAGTGGGCGTTATAATTGCTCTCGCTCATAACGCCCTAGGACGTTATGGACTGCTCTGCAAGGTTTTCAAGTTATTTGCGTATTCAAAGTAGAAAATAAAACGTTGTATGCAAAGGGCATAAATATCTTCATAATTCCCTTGGTACAAAAATAACTATTACGTTAAGCGCGTACAATTTTGTTAACACTTTAAAGTGACTTATGCCAATTTACAAATTTCGATGCGGAGAAAAAAAAACGAATCGCCCTAAAGATGTTCATTTAAAGATATTAAACGAAGATAATTTTTAAAGCAGCGCGTGCAGCATACATTCATAGAAACTATAAAATGAAACTTCATAAATTTTACTTTAAGTGAATTTCCAAATATGAACATCTTCCAATCCTTTCAAAAAACTCAGCATTCACTTCTTCATGGTAATCTCTCGAATTGTTAATAGTTCACATGGTTAATACAGCATCCTCGAAAAGGTCATCTTACAAGCAAGTACTACAAAAACTAGTGCAAATGCACAAATGCGTTCCTCCTCTATTTTCGCGATGTATAATACAAATTGTACGAGTTGCCATTTGGTCCACCAAATCTATACCTTTCAAGAAGTTGGTATAAACAGCAACGGTTACTGGCTTACTGACTTTCGAACTACCCTCTTCTTTGAATTTAACTATTATAGTATCACCAGAATTACAATGACTGATTAAGGCCACATTTTTGGTATCTCACCATCTTCCCTGAAGGGTACCTTTATTATTGGAAACAATCCGAGATACTTTCTTGCTTGGGCTATCCTTGCCATAGTTAATATCATATTACAGGTATAATCTCTAATTGTATCACATCGTTCTCAAATTTCTTCGCCCCCTTAACCGGTTTCATAGGATATTCCTGTTTTATAACAGATGCAAGCTTCAATTTAACCATACTTAAGTTTATACTTTGACGAAAACTATCGTTGCAATATACTTGAACTTTAAATTTGATGCTGGACCAGCTTATCTCTTCCATGCAGCTTAGAGACATGGTGAGGTTTGCATACTTACTTACCTACTTCTGATAGCTTCTGCTGTTTGAATTTTTTAAGGCCTCTCATTAATTGCCTCCGAGGCGCAGTTGCAGTCTTCCTTTACGAGTACATCTTTTCCTATCGGCTGAGATGTAAACATTATCTTCGTCTCTTCCTTTGCTGATCGTAGAGTTACAATTTCACATTAAAAATGTTTAACTAATTGAAAGTGTGACGGTAATACGGGGCTCCAGTAGCGATTTGTGTGACGCTTGGAAAGTGTGCAGTTTTTGCGATTTTTTGCAAATTGTACGTATTGCCGGTGAATGTTGTTGGTGTCATTTTGAAGATCTCATCAAGGGCGAACTTTCTGAGCGTTTGTGAAAATATAAGATTCAATGGGGGCGAAAATAAAACTATTTTTGGACACGCTGTTACATCGCAAACTTCTTGAAAGATCCAAATGTGATTTGGAGCTATTTGAAAAGAGAATGAACCAACGCTCATCCTACTGGCTGTTTTTGGAGTCTGCGATGCACGGGGGCGAAGTTACAGGGGCGGAAAGGCGAGGTGCGTTTGTAGTTAATTGGAAGTTAGCATAAATAGGGGAAAAAATGTCGAATTTTGTTTTGAGAGGATGTGGATGAATCTGTGGGTTTTTAAGAATTTTGTGGCCCAGGTGGATTTGGAGGTTGCAAAATGGGGGAAACCTTAAAATCAGTATTTGTCTAAAATTCGCTGTTTGGAGACTTTCTACTGCTCGATTGTATTTTTTAAGAAAATTTGGGATGCTTTATTTTCTTAATTTTTAAATAAGGAAAATCTGAAATTTTGTATGGTTCTGGCCCTTTGTGAAATTGTAAATTTGCAAGTAAACATTAAATAGCGTGATACTAACGGAATGTCGGATTGTATTTGTTTCTAATATGAATAATATTTCGTAGAGGTTAGGTCATTTCCGCGCTGCCCTTGTTGGCAGACGGTGATAGAATGGTAGGCGGCCACTGGCAGGTTTACGATGTTAGCTGTTTTTAGTAAAACTTAATGCAGGGTTGTAATAGAAAAAATTGGTGGGGACAAATATAAATACAGGGTGCCCGTTTTTGGAGCTCCACCATGGGGATCTCGGTAACCATAAGAGATACGAGGTCGGTTAAATTGGGGCAAAGTTGCGCAATTTGGAGCTCAATAATATGCCGGTTTAAAATTTCAAAAATTCCGATTACCTCCGGAGATATCCGAAAAAAACCGGAATTTTGGAAATACGTTTTTATTTTTTCCTCGGCTTATTTGGTGACCTAATTCAAAATGAGTGACACTTCGTCGTTGCAACTTTTCCTCCTCTACAACCTGCCGATGTCATATTTGAAATCAGACGTTTCGATTTTCGACAATCATCATCAACTTTGGTTTTTCTTATGGGCACTATCTTGGATTTTCACATTTTTGAATTCAGCTTTGTTTTCTGATTACGGTGATGTATCACATGTTAAGGTTCAGTGTTGCAGTTTGGGTGAAATATCAAAAATTCTGTTTTGCAAAGACTGCCTTGGATATAACATCCATACTTTTGTTTAACAAAGGCATTGTTGACAGTTCGATTTAAGTTGGCTTAACGTCACCTACAGTTACAAAATTAGTATAAATTTATTAACAAAATGCTCTTTTCAACTGAAGAAAAACGAGATATGCTAGAAATTTATTTATTTGACAGTAGGATATAAAAAAGGAGAAAATTATGTTTTAAATTTACAACATAGGATAAAACTAAATTTTGAGAAACAAGTAAATAAAGAAAATTATAAGAGGTGCTCGAAGGGTTCACCCTCCACTTCCAAGCACAGCTCTATGCGTCTTCTTAAATTCTGCATTGATCTTAAAACGTCCCTTCTTCTTATTTTGGTCCTTAAAGTTGTGATGATCTTCCTTCGCAGCTCATTAATATCGGCGGGTACAGATTTATAAATGAGATCTTTCATAGTTCCCCATAAATAGTAGTCTAATGGGGAAAGATCTGGTGAACGTGCCGGCCAACGTATGTCTCCACTGTTTGAAATGACTCTACCCGGAAATATTTC
>CALNHX010008042.1:0-65753 GCA_940337035.1 Agriotes lineatus
TCAGAGCATTTCTCGCGATACGACACTGCTGTTTTACGTTTTTATTTATAGCCATTGTGTTTGCTATTCACGTGTTGGTTAAAATTATTACACGCTGAAATTAATCTGGAATCTTAAGATTCACGGAATAAACATGTTGTCTTTTTGCAATATGTTTACACTATTTTATTGACTTGGTTAGTACACGACCACTGCTCGTGGTACTTTCCAACCAATAAATATTTATATTTATCATAAATAAAAGAAAAAAGATAGTAAGGATTACAGAGTTCACCAGAAATTTAACGATAACGATTACAAAGTGCTGGCACTTCTTAGTTGCAATTGTGATAGTTTTTAGATTTAAGAGGGGTGCTGCTGTTTTTATTACGCTTAAGTAGGAAGAGCGTTGGGTACGAATAGTTAATTATGTGACGAAAGTAACCGAGGTATGTCAATAAATTTATTTATTAAAGGTAATTCTCGAAACTTCCAATGATTTCTTGACGCCAGTGACGTGTTTCAGACCAAAGTGCAAAATGCCAAGGGGATCTGCAGGTTCTTCCATGGCCAAATGTTGCGTACTTCTTATTAGTGTTTTCTTTACAATTCTACAGGTGAGATGATCATTTAAGGAAAGGTTAATGAGTATAGCTATATTTAATTGTCTTAATTTCCCAAATAATTCTTTTGCGTCAAAATATTTGGGAAATATAGCTTTAGATGTTCTATATCTGCCATTTATTTATTCTTTTATTAGAAAAATCTGCTGTGACACGCATACAACTTCCTTTCACAGTGATCTTATAATTAGTCAAAAAATTGATTTTTTAGTTTTAAGCATTTGTAAAAAAATTTCAAAAATTACAAATTCTACAGAAACCGTACAAAATAGAGCAATAGTTGAAGAGACAAATTTTCTCTGAAATTTTAAGCTGAATTCAAAAATGTAATAATATACCGGGTGTTTAAAATAGGACTTAATAAAAAAAAGAAAAAACAAAAGAAACCCATTTTTGTGGTATTCAACTTCAAAATCGCCCATCTCACATCAATACACATTAAAAATGTAAATTTTTAAAGAAATCGTTAGAGCCGTTTTTGGAAAAATCGAACAAAACTGAAAAATCACAAGAGTAAACACCATACTTCCGGTTGTGCGATTTTCTTAAAAAGCTTGCTGTCGCATGTATATAGTACACAAAACTTATATATGAAGTTTCAACGTCATACCTCTTTTCGTTTTTGAGATATTCTGTTCACAGACACACAGACAGACGCACACACAGACAAACCAATTAACAAAAAAATTTTTTTTTGGGTTCAGGAACTCTAAAACGTGAAGATCGGTTAAAAACCCAATTTCAAATTTTTGGGGTAAATCTAATACTTCCTTTATTGTAAAAGAAAGTAAAAATGCGCTCTGGTGAATAACTACGCATATTCAGGTGTAAAATAGTTATTTACCTAACAAATTCGGGGAGTTAATTTTTCCGAATGAGTACTTTGTTTGCAGCACGACCGAAGGGAGTGCTGCATGTAGTGCGAATTCTGGAAAATTCTTCTGGAAAAAGTGAGATACAATGTTTTTTGTAACGAATAAATGAAAATATTTTTAAAAATCAGATAGTTATTATTTAGTGTTTTACTACTTTACTGAGTTGATAGCACAACTCACTAAACTTTTATAGGTATCCTACGCACCTGTTAGTTTTTGTCGACGTTTACAGCGTCTCTGGTGTTTGGAAGCGCAATTAAAACAACGAGCGGCAATTATGAAAATTTACAAAGAACCCAAAATTGCCCTAGTTTTTTTTGGAAAGTATAAAGCATTGCAGTTTGGGAACAGTAACTTTCGACGCATCGGGAATGACCGGGAAATATGAATTTTGAAGTAATGAGTACAAAAATGAGTTTTTCCTACTAAAATGATTTCAATTTATAATTGCGCTGTAATACAAAGACGTATATGTTCCTCTTCCTTAATAGATATCACAATCTTCTGAAGGGCACTTACAATTGCACATTTTCTTCTTCTTTTTTTCTATTAGAAATTAAGTTCTGTATTTTAATTCTGAAACAACTATATATTTTTGTCATATACGTTTGAACAAATTTGTGTTACCATTGGGGATCTGGTAAACGGCAGAAGATACAGATACCCGTAAAACAAACAAAATAATTAGAATTCCAACTTCTACTTTGAGCCATTTTAAATCCTAGAATTTTTATTTCATTTTCACCACGGCGCGGCGTGTAGAAATTGTAATTCTCAGGTTACTATGTTTATCTATCATTTGACTGTTTTGCCATTATTAAGAAATTTTCTACGTAGATTCTAAATCTGAGTGTGTTTCAGTTGACATTTCAACTTGACACACTAGCCTGCATTGAGCAAAGTCCATATACACGTTTAGCTTCTCGTAAATATTTTCATCGCCTGCCTATTTAATGATAGTATTTATTATTATTTGCGATGTATAGAGATTATCAGGTATTTGTGAGTTGCAGTACAAAAAAAAAGTTGTAAATATGTCTCATGGAGGATGATTTTAACGTAAAATAGAATGTAAATGGATTAAGTACGCTAATAATGCAGAATCAACTTAACCAACATAGGTACTTGGAATTTTCGCGCAAACAATAGAAATAGTTATGTTTGTAATAAGTGCCCGAAATGAGTGTTTTTTTATGGCGCGTGAGAATGTCAATTTTCGCCGAGACCGTTAGGTCGAGGCAGAAAAGTCATTCAAACGCGCCATAAAATCACGAATTTTGCCACGAAATACAAACAACGTTTTTTCTACAGCCGTCAAAAAAAGAATAAAAGATTCTTTGCAACAAAATCATACGTATATAGCAAATAAGTAGAGTAATATTATTATGTACGTAACGTTTTATTTGTGTTGTAGGAAATGGTGTTCCAAAACCGTTTTTTCACTGCTAGCTGTGAAGAAATACTATTTTTTCACTTGTTAAAAAAAGTTAAACTTCGCGTATCTATAGCGATGCATAAATGTCACGTTTTTTTATGGCTGTAGAAAAAAGTAAGTTTTAATTAAGCAGTAAAGATCATCATAATTTACAAATATTGATTGACAAGATAACGATATGCAATTTTTAGCTAATATACAGTAGGATGTATCTCAAGTTGATCGTGTAGCATTGAATATCCAGACTCTGGATATTCAATGTCATGTAGCTTTTGAAGGTCCACTATAACATACAAAGAGCTCGAAAATTCCTGTATTATACCTTAAATATGTAGTTTCCGTAATATGGCCCCTTTAAATTTACAAGTGACTTTTGAATTTTGCTTCTAATAGTAGAACGCTCGACTCGATTTGGACAACAACATTTTAAGAGACTTCTGGCGGCTATCATGGTTGTTAATACGCCACTGGGGTTTTTTTATGCCTTACAATTGAGACAGAAAATAAAATAAATCTGGGTAACTGCGACAAGTTTTTTTGAGAATCGGTGCAATTTAGTTATCTTGTACGTCGAGAAAGAAAAAAATTATAAGCTAATTTATAATTACACTAGAAATTCTTCCTTAGTTGTCAAACTGATTAATTAGGAATAATGCAAAAATGTCCCAAAGAGTTGAGTTGAATTTTTTGCCTGGAATCAAAATTTTGATTCAAAAAATTAGTTATAACTGTACATTTACTAATGTTACTAACAGCACTTTCCATCAAAGTGTCTCTTTGTCATTTCTTAGAATAGAAACAACTAGAAGTCACTTGGATTTCACTTTTTTGTATAAATAATGAGATAATATATATCAAAAATTAAGAAAATGCAACAAAAATTGTCGATATATTTATCGACAATTTGTTGGAAAAGGGATTGCTAGCGGCATTGCCATTAAATAGAATGATCTGTGTCGTTACATCATTATTCCATCAGTTCATTTACCAATAGTCGATCGATAATAACCATTACCATCTCAGAATACTGATATTATTTAAATCGTTTAAGGCGTTCTTTTGTTGTACCCAAAACTCAGCATGACAAGTATCTGAATACGCTGCATTTTGAAAATTACAGATCTAAGGCACAAATACTACAAGAATTTTCGACTCTTTTACTGTCACACACAATATACCTCCACAAATCATGCTCTCTTTAACAACGTCCTGTATGTGACACACATTTGTCTATATTTATTATCTACCTTCTTTTTCACTGATATCCTTTTTTTCTCGTTACATTTTTTGAATATATTTCAATCACCTACATTTCACCCTTTTTTCTTAAATAAGTAAATTCTTAATCTTAAATTCTTAATCTCTTGAAACTTTAGAACTGGGAAAGTAAGTATGGTCTGTTGCGAATGTGACTGTCTTAATATGTAAAGCTGCTATTCTAACTTAACCGTCAAATTGTTTAGACGTTGATATGAACATAATAAATGTAAATGTTCAAAGCCTCGTTTTAGCTAATCAAATTATGCTAAAATCTCTATCAAGAGTTGTCCCAGTTTTTTTCATGCATAGTACATATTAGGGTCAGTTGTTTATATAGTTCATAGCGCTGTATTTAATATCCCATTTAACTGTTTCCCCTGTGATAATGTGTTACTTAAACTATTTGTAGAAATAAAGCATCAGAAGCCTTTTAATGTACATTAGAAAAGACTGAGTAAAATTTTGGGGCATTTAATAATTCTCAATAAACATATAACAGTTGACATAATATTGCTTGCACTAAAATCATAAAGAAATTCTAGAAAATTTACTTACCGTAGTAATAACTGGGGCTCAAATATGTATTTCACTACAGTCAAGCTATCTATATAACCAATAAATGTTTCACATATATTACTTTATCTATAATAATGTTTGTCAAACGACTAAAGTTGTAAGGTAGTATTTTTAGATAATACCGTATGTCATTACACAGATAGTGTTTTGGTTTCATTGTGTTAATAAAAATATTGAAAATTAATGTAAAAACGTTCGAATAGAAAATAAAATCTAGTTGTATGTGCTTCTTTTAATTCTTTTCTTATTTAATGTAGAGAAAAGGTGAAAATCGGACATTGTCATTTTTGACATACGATCATTTTATTGAATATAGTATATAGTTCGCCTTTGTCGAAAATCTGGAAAATTTTAATTTTGTTAGTTGTAGAGATAGCCCAAAAAGATGACCTCCACTTAACAAAATATAACTCAAAAGTAACGAATTAGATTTAAAAAATCACTGAATGGTTTTGTATGGCATTAAAATTGCTTTTCTATTTTTTCTCAAATAAATTAGTTATAAATAAGTTAAAGAAATGAAAGAATACAATTACATATACGTGTATAAAAATTTGGAAGTTTACTACTTCTTGTAGAAACAAAAACTAGTGCGTCAAATCGAGATTATAAAACTCTCGATTTAACTGTTTCTGTATATACAGGGTGTATTCAAATGAAGTAGTATAAATGATATACGATAGGTGGCCCGTTCAGTCAAAATAAAAAGAGTAAACCAAACATAGCTTAGTGCAAAGTAGTATTTTGGATAACGTACAGTCGCATAGAGATCAAGAAAAAAATATTTAAATGCATCAATCAAGAATACCTTGACTACTCATGGCATACACCGATATCTATTGTTGAATAATGCATCCTTTTAATGGCCAAGATGGAGAGGTCACGTAATGAGTTCATGAAACTGGGGCAAAAAAATTGTGCAGTAAAATGGAAACCTTCGAGATGTAAGTGTACAGGAGGATCTTTCTAATATTTTGAACTGACAAATCTAAAACACCGAAGTTTAAGATAAACTGGGAAGATAAACCTAAACACTTCATAAGATTAAGAAGTATTCGAATACTTTATCCGCGATATAAGAAATCTCAAATATCGATTGCTCCAGCTAATAATGAAAGGTCAACTAGAAGGCAAACGAAAATATGGTCGCAGTAAAACCTCGTGGCTCAAACATCTTTGCGAGTGGTATGGCATAAACACTAAGGCTCTATTCAGAGGAACTGCTTATAAAATCAATGTAGCATCTTCGTTACTAGAAGACGCAGAAGAAGAGTGGTTTCGAAATTGATCTCTAGGATGATTTGGTGCAGCTAATGACTGCTATATTTTCTTGCTCTAGTCTGTAGTAATGTGCCCCACCCACTACCATTAATATTTTTAGAAATTACAATTTCACCTATAGATTTTTTTATCTCTGTCAATTTTTCACTGAAGTATTCGTTTTCAAGATAAGCGAGTATTTAACTTGCTCCAACAATACAATACCCGAAAAATCATGCTATACGCTAATTAAATATTTGTTATTAGCGCTTTTATTTTTAGAAAAGATATTTAGTTGTCGGCTTTCATGAAACATTAAAACATTTGTTAAGCAATTGGTTTTTGTTTAATGTCTAATCAAAACTATAGCAATGATTAGCTGTAACAACGCTTCAGGCTATCAATTTTTAAACCACCAAGAGGGTGCATGGATCAAAAATTATTGATATTCATGTATGCCAAATATTACTTTATGTTAATGCATTCTTGATTAATGATTTTAAATATATTTTTTGTTCTTGATCTTGAAGGGGCTGTAAATTATCAGATGCACAACTTTGTACTGAGATATATTTGGATTAGTCTTCTTGTTTTGAGTCCAGGATTCCATTGATGCTAATTCATTTGCATACGCCCTGTATAAGTCCTCAGAATGGATTCAGTAGAAATCTAGTGCAGTATGACTAAACTATTTTAATGTGTTTTTATATATAATCTTCTAAATCACGTTTTCACTAAAATAACTAAAACAGCTGTGGCGTACGTATAATGTAAATTTTTTTAAAATGCAAATCTTTATTTCAAGGGTATCAGAGCCACAACAGTAAATAAATATACTCAGACAGTAGCTTCTTGTTTGTCTAGTCATAACCTCGTAACTTCATCTTACTACAAAGTCCAACATAAATTTACTAATGCAAGGAATTTATTTATAGATTGGAGTATTTTCCATGACCTTAAATAAAAAAGAAGAAGATTGCGTTAATGAACTAAAGTTAGACAGGACCATTATAGAGGCATGGAACATCGAACCTGAAATTCCGGAAGATAATGCTGAGGTTAGCGAATACATGACCTGCTACTGGAAGAAACAAGGCTTTCAGAAACCTGATGGAGAAATTGACTACTACAAAATTGGTGAAGTGGTTCACAGCGATCTGAAAAGCAGATTTCAAGGGGAATGTCTGCATATTGTAGCGTATGTTGTTGATAGTTGCAAAAATAGTGTTAAGGCCGATTCTGATGGTCTACGAGTTGTTAGAATGTGGAATTGTTTAAATGCTTACACCGAGAATTTGTTCTAATGTTCGTTTTCAAGTATTAGCAGGTATTCTTGTTATTTACTAGGACTGTATCTTTCTTTAGAACATAAATGTCAACATTTGTATTGTTTAAATTCCCCAACTTTACATTTTTCTATATTAGAAGTGTATGACTGGGTGTGATATTTATTTACGAGAGATAGTAAACTAATTCGTAATAGTTTTAATTCATCACATTAATCATGCTTACGGTTTGAGTAAAGAACAAAAATATTTGCTATCTTTTGACTTCTGAATGTTAAATTAGCGTTTACAATATTTGCTGTTACTTTAATTCTTAAAATGTTCATTTTACATAATATATTTTATATGATTTGTATGTACAGGGGTTACTTCATACTGCACATTTGATTGTTACTTTTCTAATTTATTTGTTATTGTACAATGCATTTGTAATATATAGCGTGTGTTTGAAGCAATATAATTTGGTACAGTTAAGAAGCCATTAATGAAACTACACAGTAGCTCCTCTATATTTCAGGAAATAAAATAAAATATATCCCAGCGACTGTATTCGTTGACGTTAAATATTAGATTGTTTTTCTACTTGGGCGTTGAAGAAAGAAGCAAAATAAATAAAGTAAATTTTGTTTCTGTAATAACTGTCCAAGTGTTACAATGTTGGTAGATATGTGATTAAAACGCTAGAAAATTTTATACCTTGTCTTGGAAAAAATCACTAAAAATCTATGTACCAACATTATTAAAACTAGGAACCCTGCAGGAATGCAACTTATCCCCTAGAAAGTTGACCTTGAAAATTATTATAGAAAAAATGTACTTTAAGTAAGTTAGAAAACAGCATAAGTTATCTGCCATTTTGAATTCTTTGGTACTATTCTTCAAGGGGACGCAAAACAGATTATTGTTGTAAAAATTAATGTTTTTCTGAGATATATTGGCATTCAGTCCGTTTGTGGACAATTCGACTAATTTTGAAACATTAAGAATATCTTTTGTATCATAAAGCACTCCTCGTTTTCTAACAGTAAGTCCCCCTCACAATCATTGTACAGTAGTGGTCCTTAGACGTGTAACAGCCGATAATAAATTTGCAATTGCAGTTATTTCTTGGATTCATATTCGTCTTTATGGTAAAACATGCTCTAAAAATGTTGTTTCTATTGGCACAACTAGAATGATTACTCCCACTTCTCATTTTTACAAATATATAAATGATACATAACATAATCCTTGTCCAATATGCATGTAAATACAGATGAAAAGTTATGCTCCATTGCTGTGCAAAGTTGTCAGCAATCACTACAGTTGCATGCTAAAGATATATGCATGGTCTTGGTAAATCAATTAATTATTTATTTATAATTTATAATAAAGAGTACTTTTATAATAATTATTATAGTTTTTGAGCAGGGGTACATATGTAACATATTAAAAATTGACACACTTAGTTCTCCTTCTATATTTAGCTGATATTTATATTTTTCTTTTAAAGCAGTTGCTGCAGATCCGATTTCACAGAGATAATATTTGAAAAAGGCAAAAGTATAAGGAAAGTTGTTGACTTTAGTGGATCAAATTCATCATCATGACCCGTACACAATTTGCTACTAAGAAAAACCGATTTACAATCCCGTGCAGCGCAAAATAGTGCTCCAGCCAGCTCAGTGAAAAGGTGGGGAAGGGTTGTAGGTTGAAAGAAAAGCTCCCTCGGTATAGTCAAAACAAAGGAGTACCTAGGAAGTATGGGGACCAATTCGTGAAATATATATGGGCACCACCTGATGTGTATCGGGGATGGAATGGGAGATCCCCTAGAAGAAGATTTCGCAGCTCTGATATATCACTTACTTTGGGTCGTAATTACTGAACTGCTTATCTAACTTCAAGAATTCGCATAACTGCATTCTTTTCCACAAATAAGTTGCACATCATTAAATTTGATAACTATATTACGATAATATACATAAAAATACATTTATAGTCGGTTACAGCTGAGGAATGGGACCGCAACAAACAATCCTTAAGAATGTTGTCTGCCCGTGACGTTATGTCGCGCGATAGGAAAATCCTTGGCTGGCGTCTGTATGTGGTATTGATAACCTGAGTCATTACTGAGTTTCTAATGGGTCCGTCAAACACGGTCAATCCTTAAATATTTCAGGTCGTCCTACGCTCCTTTTGCCATGTGGGATGTTGTCTCTAGCTATTTTTGGTAGTCGATCAGGGTCCATTCTGTCCACACGAGCCTTCCATTCCTTTCTTCTACTTTTTATAAATTTCCGGATTTTCTGTATGTTGCATCGTTGGCGTATTTCACGACTTGGGACTCTATTTCTTAATGTTTTTCCAGCTATTGTTCTTAGTGTTCTCATTCTTGTTGTTTATAGTTGTTGTCTTATTCTAGTGGTGTTGGCTTGAGTTTCCACTGCATATGTGAGTATCGGCCTCACGGCACCTTTATATATTTTTGTTTTGTTTTCTATGGAAATGTACTTATTTCTCTATATGGCGTCCTTTAAACGCCCTGATATTACAGTCCTTTTATTTGTTTGATGTTTTACTTCTTTATATATGTCTCGTGTGCTTGATATGTTTATGCCTAGATATTTGAATTCTATGACTTGCTGTATGATGGTTTCTCCTATCTCTAATTTACATCGTAAGGGTTCTCGAGAGATTGTTAGAGATTTTGTTTTCTTTTAAGACTTCCATGGTTAATGTTCTAGATGTCTTTGCAAGCTGATATAATATAGTGTACCTCTATATTAATTACTTGAATTAATATAGAGGTACACCAATGTAACATTCGTTGTAGATCTTCTTCATTATTAGCAGTTATAATGACGTCATCGGCGTAGCATATTATTTTGATTTGTTTTTCTTCCGTTTTATATTCTTTTTTTATTTTTTACGCTATCTATGACCTTGTCCATTATTACATTGAACAGCATAGGGCTTAGAGAATCTTCCTGTCGTACATCTACGTTCACTGATATGTCGATTGTCATAAGGTCGTTTGTTTTTATACATGTTTTGGTGTTGCTGTATATGTCAGGAATCAGGTTTATTAACTTCTGTGAGACATTCCTCTCTGTGCTTCCAGCACATTACCCAGTTTGGTGCGATCGAATGCCTTTGGGAAATCGATGAAACACATAAAAACCGGGGTGTCAAATACTATTGCTTTTCGCTCAGTTGTCAAATAAAAAAGATAGCATCGGTTGTAAACCTATTTGTTCGGAAACTCATTTTCTCTTCATGGTTTGTAATGTATTCATTGAGCTTGTATAATATTACTTTCGTTATTAATTTTAAAACTGAGCTGAGAAGTGTGATGCCTCTGTAGTTAGCAGGGTCATGTTTACTGCCTTTTCAGTGGATTGCTACTGTGAGGCTGGTATTCACTTTATTTGGTATTTTCTGTTCCTGATTGATAATTTTCGTGAGTGTTAGTAATTCGTCGGTTAACGTTTCACGACCAAATTTTAATAGTTTATTTGCTATTCCATCGTTCGCCAGTGCTTTTCTTCCCCGTAGTCCTTTGGTTGTTTTTAGGATTTCATCTTTAACACTATGACGTCATTTGCGTTATTTAACCTTGGGATTTGTGTCATATTATCGTTATTATTATTGTAAAATAAGTCAATAAAATGTTGGGTCCATTAGTCCGCTGTTAATCTATTTTCGATGTAATTCTCGTTTTTGTTTGTGTTCCTATTATTTCACTTGTGAGTGGTTACCAGGACTCTTCCTTTATTCTACGTATTATGTAGTTTGCTCTGTTTCTGATTTGTTTGTATTGTGTGTGATCTCCTTGATTCATCATTGTTTTGTACTTCATATAAGCTTTCTTCTTTTTTATGCTTAGCTGTTTTATTTCCTCTGTGTACTACGGCGTTTTTGTTTTCGTGTGAGTGCCGACTGTTCTCGTTCCGCATGCTTCTAGTGCTGCTTTAGTTATATCAGTTTTTAATTTTTTCCCAAGCTGTTTCCACCTCGTCTTCGTCATCTACTTTATTTTGGTCCATTTTTCGTCTCAGCCTTTGCGTATACAGTTCTTTGGTATTCTCGTTTTTTAAGCTTTCTATGTTAAGTTTTTCTGTTTTATTTTGACGATTGGTTTTTTTTTTATTTCTAAGGTTCGTTGTCCTTAGTTTGCATAGCCACAAATTATCAGCTATGATTAATAATTCATAAATATAAATGTGAGGTACCTCAAACAAAGATTACAACTACTACTTACAGTTTCCCGAATTTTGCAATAGTGTTATTGCACTCATTCCAATAAATCAACGGACAGGAGAAAATTACAGCAATGGTTAATCCTTGCTGCTTGGTTTTGGAGGAAACGCGATACGCGTTTCAGATCTGGACTCAAGGTCAACGTCGTTCGCGGCTTCCAAGAACGTTGGGTACAATTTCATGCGGTAGAAATCTGGTCGCCAGGAGCATTTGCAACACGACGGCACGAGTCTTAAATCTGGAGATACGCCTCCGTGTCGGGTCCTTCCTGTGCTCTCAAAGCGCACGCTGTAGAGCTTAAGCGGCCACGACGATCCAAATGCAGCCCTATATCTCCTGAAGCATCCGCACGTAGAAGAAATGACCACTAATGCAACTAATACCCAAATAGGCAATCCGGCACTGGCTGCTATAAGACAGGAAAGGGTCCACGATAGCATAGAATGAAGTAAAATGCATTTCGAAGAGAACGTTTTACTTACCTTAGACAAATCCCGGGCATGTACAAAATACTCGGTAGCGTACAATTCCGCCGGAGAATGGCGTGGGACTAAAATTCCCTCATAACAAATTTCGCTCAAAGTCGCTCCAACAAGAGCATCACACAAACAACCTAAACTGCAGCCTATGAATCCTTCGAACTTTCTATACCGCTAAACCGACTTCTTGTCGTTTCACCAAGAGAGGTAGAAAAGAGACGCTCTGAAGCAAATGCGAGTTCTAAAAAGTTTGTACTGCAAGGCCAAAGAAGTAGGCGTGGCGCTAGCACGCGAAATACGAACTTAGCCCCAAAGACATCAGAATCGAAAAGATGCGTAATAAAAGGAAATCATTATTACAGACCTTGAATTCCAATGGAGACGCAATTGAATCGTAGCAATTTGTTTGGAACTTTTTGTTAATTAGTAGGTACTCTTACTCTCTTGCGCGATCTTCATTGTTCCTTCCACTGTATGCGAACATATAGTTCCGCATTGGTATGTTTCTCTTCTTTTTCTTTTTGTCTCTGCAAGCGCACATATGTCGATATGTTTTTTGGATATTCCTGATCTCTTTCGTTCCATGACATGATATTGCATGTAGCTTGGTCGTTATCCGTATAATCCGTCCATTTACGAGGCTATCGTTGGTTCTGTGAGCAGCATTATGTTACATCTACAAGTAAGTTGCTATCCCCCGGTAAATATGCAACCAGGAGTTTAGTTAGTTAGTTAGTTAGTATTAGTTGTGGGGAGATTGATGTCAAGCAAGTAGGCATTTATAGGCCCTTTTTTTCAACTCCGTGGACAAGGTCTAGGCATACAGAGTACCAGGTATCTTAGTCCTATTTAGAATTTTGCGTAGACTAAGGAGTTTCAACCCTAGCAAGGAATCTTTTACATGCTAGACATCGTAGTAACATGGAACTCACGGTTTTACAAAGCTTCCGAATGATGGCATTCCGTAGAGGTTTTTATCAGCATTTTTCGAATTTTTAATAAAATTCTACTGCACAACAACGAGTGAGCAAACGGAATTTCAAACTTTTAGGATGTGGCTTAGGAATTATTAGATCTGACGACGTGTTCGATGAGGTTTTTAAATGGCGGCTACGGTACACGAAGCGGTAAAACTCAAATACAATCACCCTGTTTCTAGCTTGGTGGCTGGACGCGAGCTGTCTGTTTAAATAAATGTTGCGGATGCCCGAACAAATCTTCAACTCTTTCTTATTTACTTGCACGAAATGCGGTAAGTATTAATTTTCAAATTGACCACTGGCATTCAATACGTAATTTAAACCCAATCCGTACTTTAATATTTTTCTTTTGCTATTTAATTTCAAGCCAATAAATTGTTTTTGATTACCATTATTAATTGGTATTTTCAAATAGGTTTCTAACCTATAGTCGTATGTTTTTACTATGGTATCAATAAATAGAAAATATTTTCTAAAATTTTTCTGTAACATTGTTAAGTGATTTCTAATGATTATCACTCATCTTCTTTTTAGGCATTTTTTCTTATTTGCTTTAGTAACCGATTGTCACTCATCCTCAATATAATGTTCGTTTCCTTCCCCTTGTTACCAAAGTACGTTGTTGTTGGTTCTTAATTTAACCGAATTATTACTTTTCTCAGTTACATGCCTCTCATGCAGGGCCCCCGCTACCATATGTGCAAAGTGTGCAATGCACACGGGCGCCATCCTTTAGGGGCGCTAAAACCCAGGGTCCAAAAAAAAAATTGCAAAAAATTTGTAAAAAAAGCAAAAAACTAAAATTTGTTTTAAAATAAAAGTTGAGAAATTAAATAGGACTAGGTATAAATACACACGAAATTTTATTAGTACATCATCCAGTTACTGCCGATTTCTATGTTGCGAGAACATGTCAGGCGGCAGTTTCTTGATTTTTCCTGTTCAGACATGAATAATGCCTGGAGCGCTATAAAAGCGATGCATCGCCAGAGGCGTTTTTAAACCGGTTAGTTCACTGGAACGTGCAACAAGTGCATAAAAACAAGTAATCCTATTAATTTTTACGTTTAAAGTTATTTTTTTTGTCAAGTGTTGTGTTGTATAATATTTTGTTTACTACTTTTTTTTCTAAAAAATTAAGTGCTGAATACCTGCTGACTGCAATTTCAACGGTTTGATTTTTTATAAAATGGTAAGTGTTCCCTACTTTATACTATTAACATTAACCCTTTATAGGATACTGGTTATAATTATTTTTTTTACCCAAATATATTTTTATTAATTGAAATGTCACGTACGAGTTGAAAAAAGTAATTGGTTTTTTATCTATAACTCGCTTAGTTTTTATGCTATCGATATTTTTTAAAAACCATTTTGTAGGTTTTTTAAGGACTATAAGATCAAATTAGTTTAATATTTTTTCTGCCTTTATTTTTGAAAGGGTTTAAGCTGAAAGGGCTCGAACAAATTGCTTTTTACTCAAATATGCAAACTTGGTGCTTATTATTGTGCTTACTTTAGAAGTTAATTCCTAATTCCCATGAGTACTAATTATTTATTCGTTTTTTCAGGATAAAAGAAAGAGACCTTCAGGTGCGAAGTTTCGCGAGCAAAAGAAACTGAGACTACAAGAAAGGGAAAAAATGGCTGGATCTTTAAAGCACTTCTTGCAAAACAATCAAGATTCCACGGAGACTATCGATGCGACCGAATCTCAAGATTCTAAATCCGCAATATCAGTAACCGTGAGTGGACCATCTGAAATTTCAACAGAGGCGACCACGGTAACATCAGGTCCTGCAACAAGTGGCGGCGGTTGTAGCAGCAAAACAGCTTCTACTGATGCAGATGCCGATGAAGCGATGACACCATCCTCGTCTACAGCACTTGAACAATCCACTTCAGGTAATTCAGCTTGTGTAAGAAGTTCGGTAATGTCAGCTACCGAAATACCTGCTGCAAGTGACACTTTCGATGAAGGCTTTAATGAGGCTAGTGTCGATATAATTCCGTCCGACCCCGGTTTGTGGCCCGAAAGAATCACAAATGAGATAGCTAGAATATTGGTTAAACGTGGTCCGCCCTTGATAGACATCAGTTTTAGCTTTCCTCCTAATAAAGATAAGAGAAAGTTTTCGTGCAAATACTTTGTAAGAAGTCTAGCAAATGGAGAAAAAGTCGAAAGGACTTAGCTTATTTACTCTATTTCTAAAGATTCTGTATTTTGTTTTTGTTGTAAGTTGTTTTGTAAAACTCCTAACACTTTTTGTGATACAAATGGAGTATCTGATTGGCAACACTTGTCTTTGCTAATGAAGAGACACGAAACGTCAATTTTACACAACGGTTATATGAACACTTGGGTAAATTTTAAAAAAATGTTGGAGACATCTACGACTGTTAATGCTCATCACCTGCGGATTTTAGAAACGGAAAAAAATATTGACGCGACGTGTTGGAAAGAATTATTGCGATTGTTAAGTATTTATCTACACAATGCTTGGCATTTCAAGGTTTTTCTAAATTACTTTTCGAACATGATAATGGAAATTTTCTAAAAGCTGTTGAGATGATTGCCTCTTTTGATTCAGTGATGAGACAGCACGTTAGCCGAGTGTGGAACTCCCAAAAAAAATCTGTTAAAATGACTCATTATTTAGGCGTGCAAATACAGAATGAAATAATTGAATTATTCTCCTCTAAAGTAAGAAATAATATTTTAGAAATGGTTCGCAGTTCAAAATATTTTTCAATAATATTAGATTGTACACCAGACACTAGTCATACTGAGCAAATTAATCTTGTTCTGAGGTATGTTGTCCTTAACACCACTTCAAAAAAGGTTGAAGTGAAGGAAAGTTTTATTGCGTTTAATCCAATACTGGACTCTACAGGGGAAGGGATATACCGGGTGCTGACTTGCGCGACGCACCATAGGAATTTGCATAGTAAATTCTTTATGTTCAATTATTGGCTCCCCTAATCATTTTAGAGCTAAAGTGTAAATACATTTTGTAGAGAAAAAAATACTGCATCCATTCATAATGCTGCTAACAATTTTTCATTTTCCGGAACCGAAGGAATGCAAAAAATTAAACTAGCATTTTTACAAAAATCAGTGATGCCATGGAATTATTGAAACAAGCCAATGCCAACGCAAGTGCGTGCGGGGCGATCATCCAGTTACTGCCGTCAAATGATTGAACGTATTGTCGTTTTTCTTGTTTTGATGTAAGTTCTGATCTTCATAATTGCACCTACAATTATTTAATAACGTGCCTGTAGTTTTAAACTTAATGTATCAGTCTATTAATGATTGTACTGTTTGGAATTTGCCGATACGGATATTTTACAATAAACAAGGAGCTTACTTAACGAATGTCCACCATAAATCCATTTTTGTTATGGACAAGACCCAAGTACCTTAGAGACATTAAGCAGAACATAATTAATAATGGATTATTATAAACGTCAAACATCAATGACAAACAAACAAATAACACATATTGTCGCCCCGCACGCACTTGCGTTGGCATTGGCTTGTTTCAATAATTCCATGGCATCATTGATTTTTGTAAAAATGCTGGTTTGATTTTTTGCATTCCTTCGGTTCCGGAAAATGAAAAGTTGTTAGCAATAGTATGAATGGATGCAGTATTTTTTTCTCTGCAAAAAATATCTTTACAATTTAGCTCTAAAATAATTAGGTGAACAAATAATTGAATATAAAGAATTTACTATGCAAATCCCTATGGTGCGTCGCGCAAGTCAGCACCCGGTATACATTTGTGACAGAAATTTTGAAAAAATTAAATTTAGATATAAAAAATATTAGGGGACAACGTTATGATAATGGGGCAAACATGAAGGGAAAGCATGTTGGGCTTCAAAAACGCATTCTTGATGCGAATCCGAGAGCCCTTTTTGTACCTTGTGCGGCTCATACTTTGAACTTGACAGGAAATGACGCTTCTAAGGTGTCAGATGCTACAATAAACTTTTTTAATCTTGTGCAAGAGTTATATAATTTTTTTTATCATCCACAAAAAGGTGGGATGTTATGAGAAAAAATGTCCCAGGCTTAAGTTTAAAGCCTCTAAGTGAGACAAGATGGTCCAGCAGAATTGATGCAATAAAGCCCCTTAAACTTTATTTAATTAAGGTTTGCGAAAGTCTTCTAGAAGTAGCTGAAGATAATTCCTTTCACATTGATGCAAGACATAAAGCGAGGTCCCCCTTAACGTCTGTACAAAATTTTCAATTTATTTGTGGAATTATTATTTGGCATGACGTTTTATTTCATATAAATATTGTCAGCAAACAAATCCAAAGTGCTACAATTAATATTAAAGTATGCCAAACCTACTTAAAAAAATTTTGTTGATCACTTCCAGCAATATAGATCTGACCAATCATTTCAAGAAATTCTTGTACAAGCGAAAGAAGTAGCACTCTCTCTCGAAATTGAAGAAGACTTTTCACCGTTACCAACGGTCAGGAGGAAATTTAAACCAAAACTGTTTGACTATGAACACCGAGATGAGACCCCTCATGATCCAAAAACCGCCTTTAAAATTAGTTTTTTCTTAAAAATTATAGATCAAACTTTAAGTTTTGACTTATTAAATGAGTATGATTGGCAACAGGTAGCGAGCATAGATTAGTATGAGCAAAACTGAGTATAAGCAAAGAGCATATAATGAGAAGAGACTCAGCGCTGGGCAGTATTAGCGTATAGCTTAAAAACTCCCGCCCGCTAGGCTCCCAGGTCTTATCCCTCTGACGGGAGGGATCCCAGTTAAACAGCTCAGAGCAAAATCATGATTCTAGAATTCGTTGGTTTAAACTGAAGTGCGATGTTTCCAAAGTTAACACAACCTCCGAACGATAATAACTTTGGTTACAAAACGCAGGTAGACAAAATGTCTCATTGTCTCTTAGCCAAAACATTGAAAATACGCCGATTTTATAAGTACATAATTTCTAATAGGTTTGCATCCAGTAACCGTTGCTTTGAAGTATAGCAATTATTTGTTTTTATCGTTGTTTTTCTGTGTATACCTATTTCTTTGTAATTGCAATCGTAAAACAAAATAAAGCACACTATAATGCGAAATACGCGCGAAATATGCGTTGCCACGTTTGTGATTTATGGATTTATATTATAAAGTTAGGGGCGCTGCTCCTTGTCTCCAGGCCTCCAAGCGAGATACGCAACAGATGCAGATTTTGCTTTGAAGTTACGGTTATTGCCTGCACGAGCAGGGCCCCCGCTACCATATGTGCAAAGTGTGCAATGCGCCATCCTTTAGGGGCGCCAAAACCCAGGGTCAAAAAAAAATTGCTAAAAAATTTGCAACAAAAAAACAAAAAACAAAAATTAATTTTAAAATAAAAGTTGAGAAATTAAATAGGATTAGGTATAAATACACACGAAATTTTATTAGTATACCATCCAGTTACTGCCGATTCCTATGTTGCGAGAATATGTCAGGCGGTAGTTTCTTGATTTTTCCTGTTCAGACATGAATAATGCCTGGAGCGCTAGGGGCGTTTTTAAACCGGTTAGTTCACTGGACCGTGCAACAAGTAATCCTATTAATTTTTACATTTAAAGTTATTTTTATTTTGTCAAGTGTTGTGTTGTATAATAGTTTGTTTACTACTTTTTTTTCTAAAAAATTAAGTGCTGAATACCTGCTGACTGCAATTTCAACGGTTTGATTTTTCATAAAATGGTAAATGTTCCCTACTTTATACTATCAACCTTAACCCTTTATAGGATACTGGTTATAATTAATTTTTTTTTACCCAAATATCTTTTTATTTATTGAAATGTCATGTACGAGTTTAAAAAAGTAATTGCTTTTTTTATCCATAACTCGCTTAGTTTTTATGCTATCGATCTTTTTAAAAATCCATTTTGTAGGGTTTTTTAAGGTCTATAAGATCAAATTAGTTTAATATTTTTTCTGCCTTTATTTTTGAAAGGGTTTAAGCTGAAAGGGCTCGAACAAATTGCTTTTTACTCAAATATGCAAACTTGGTGCTTATTATTGTGCTTACTTTAGAAGTTAATTCCTAATCCCCATGAGTACTAATTATTTATTTGTTTTTTCAGGATAAAAGAAAGAGACCTTCAGGTGCGAAGTTTCGCGAGCAAAAGAAACTGAGACTACAAGAAAGGGAAAAAATGGCTGGATCTTTAAAGCACTTCTTGCAAAACAAACAAGATTCCACGGAGACTATCGATGCGACCGAATCTCAAGATTCTAAATCCGTAATATCAGTAACCGTGAGTGGACCATCTGAAATTTCATCAGAGGCAACCATGGTAACATCAGGTCCTGCAACAAGTGGAGGCGGTTGTAGCAGCAAAACAGCTTCTACCGATGCAGAGCCCGATTAAGCGATGACACTATCCTCATCTACAGCACTTGAACAATCCACTTCAGGTAATTCAGCTTGTGTAAGAAGTTCGGTAATGTCAGCTACCGAAATACCTGCTGCAAGTGACACTTTCGATGAAGGCTTTAATGAGGCTAGTGACGATATAATTCCGTCCGCCCCGGTTTGTGGCCCGAAAGAATCACCAATGAGATAGCTAGAATATTGGTTAAACGTGGTCCGCCCTTGATAGACATCAGTTTTAGCTTTCCTAGTAATAAAGATAAGAGAAAGTTTTAGTGCAAATACTTTGTAAGAAGTCTAGCATATGGAGAAAAAGTCGAAAGGACTTGGCTTATTTACTCTATTTATAAAGATTCTGTATTTTGTTTTTGTTGTAAGTTGTTTTGTAAAACTCCTAACACTTTTTGTGGTGCAAATGGAGTATCTGATTGGCAACACTTGTCTTTGCTAATGAAGAGACACGAAACGTCAATTTTACACAACAGTTATATGAACACTAGGGTAAATTAAAAAAAAAATGTTGGAGACATCTACGACTGTTAATGCTCATCACCTGCGGATTTTAGAAACGGAAAAAAAATATTGGCGCGACGTGTTGGAAAGAATTATTGCGATTGTTAAGTGTTTATCTACACAATGCTTGGCATTTCAAGGTTCTTCTAAATTACTTTTCGAACATGATAATGGACATTTTCTAAAAGCTGTTGAGATGATTGCCTCTTTTGATTCAGTGATGAGACAGAAATAATATTTTAGAAATGGTTTGCAGTTCAAAATATTTTTCAATAATATTAGATTGTACACCAGACACTAGTCATACTGAGCAAATTAGTTTTGTTCTGAGGTATGTTGTCCTCAACACCACTTCAAAAAAGGTTGAAGTTAAGGAGAGTTTTATTGCGTTTAATCCAATACTGGACTCTACAGGGGAAGGGATATATACATTTGTGACAGAAATTTTGAAAAAATTAAATTTAGATATAAAAAATATTAGGGGACAAGGTTATGATAATGGGACAAACATGAAGGGAAAGCATGTTGGGCTTCAAAAACGCATTCCTGATGCGAATCCGAGAACCCTTTTTGTACCTTGTACGGCTCATACTTTGAACTTAACAGTAAATGACGCTTCTAAGGTGTCAGATGCTACAATAAACTTTTTTAATCTTGTGCAAGAGTTATATAATTTTTTTTCGTCATCCACAAAAAAGTGGGATGTTATGAGAAAAAATGTCCCCGGGTTAAGTTTAAAGCCTCTAAGTGAGACAAGATGGTCCAGCAGAATTGATGCAATAAAGCCCCTTAAACTTTATTTAATTAAGGTTTACGAAAGTCTTCTAGAAGTAGCTGAAGATAATTCTTTTCACATTGATGCAAGACATAAAGCGAGTTTCCTCTTAACGTCTGTACAAAATTTTCAATTTATTTATGGAATTATTATTTGGCATGACGTCTTATTTCATATAAATATTGTCAGCAAACAAATCCAAAGTGCTACAATTAATATTAAAGTATGCCAAACCTACCTAAAAAATTTAGTTGTTCACTTCCAGCAATATAGATCTGACCAATCATTTCAAGAAATTCTTGTACAAGCGAAAGAAGTAGCACTCTCTCTCGAAATTGAAGAAGACTTTCCACCGTTACCAACGGTCAGGAGGAAATTTAAACCAAAACTGTTTGACTATGAACACCGAGATGAGACCCCTCATGATTCAAAAACAGCCTTTAAAATTAGTTTTTTCTTAAAAATTATAGATCAAACTTTAAGCTCTCTAAAAAAACCATTTGACTTATTAATTGAGTATGATAATATTTTCGGATTTTTTAGCGACATATTCAAATTAAGTGACAGCGATCTTTTAAAACGTTGTTCTGCTCTTGAAGAACGACTGAGAGATCAGGATAATAAGGATATAGACTCCAATGATTTGTTTAATGAAATTAAAGCGTTTAAGTTGTTTTCATTACTTGATGATACTGACCCCTTAAGTATTTTACAATATATATTTGAAAACAATTTAATCTACACCCTTCCAAACGTAAGCATTTCACTAAGAATTCTTCTGGCGAGCGATCTTTTTCAAAGTTAAAAATCATTACAAATTATTTAAGATCGACAATGCTTCAAGAAAGATTGTCTGGGCTAGCAATATTAGCAATTGAACAAGAAATTTTTGATGGTATAAATTTTAGCGATGTAATTAATGAATTTGCAACAGCAAAGTCTCGGAAAATATCGCTACTACAATAGCTATTTTTTATTTGTCTATTGTACCTAGCTATCATTTTTGATTTTATAACAAAGTTACCTAGGTATTTGTTATCAGAAGTATCTGCATATTTTTTAAAATATCTAAGTAAAAGTAGAAAGTAGTACTTATATATATGTAGACATTAGGCAATATTTCTGTTATTTGTTCCTAAAAAAAATGTGATTTTTAGTTTTGGGTTATTTTCTAGTATTTATAAACAACGTGTCTGTACCCCATTAGTTAAGTAAATGCTTTAAAATGGGTGTGAACAAGAATTTATTTTAATTTATTTTGTTATGATTTTATTCTGTTTGTTTCATTTTGATATTTTAGTCTACAAATAAATACGACTTCTAAAGTTCAGTTTTTTGTTTTATTTCAAGCACCTACCTACCTACCCACCTTCAAAAAAATAAATAAAAAAACAGGCGCCAGTAGCCCTTACGGGGGCCCTGCTCTCATGGATAGCATCGGAAGCATTGGGTTCCATAAATTATTCGAGTAAAAATAGAAGAAGACCTGCATTGTTGTTCCATATATGCACAGAGTAAAACCTCTTAAAATAAGGAATAATTATGCAAAATATGTACATAAAATAGGAAATACAGATTTTTTTCGGCGAAGTCGCTAGCCTCTCGAAATCATGTTAGGATAGTGAGCCTATTTAGTGTTTTTCAGAAAGGTCTGTTTTTATTTTAATATCCGTCCTGGACGGCGCTGCGTCCGTGGCGGCGACTGGAGCTGGAGTACTAATTTTCCTGGTGTTGTTCACGGTTTTCGGCGGTAGTGGCTGTAACTAATAGTGGGATTATTGCATGGCGGCCCGAATTAACAAAGCCAATGCAGTGTTTTGAATAATAATAAACACCCTCCTAAGTGTTCTTCCTGGTGTTTGCCTTTTATCGTGTTCGTACTTTGCCTTTTATCGTGTTCGTACTTTGCCTTGGATTTTACTATTCTATGCAGCTGGCGAAACAACGGGCAGGACGAGTTTTTATCTGGAATGGTAGTTTGGCCAGAGACGCGAACTCTACTGTCTAGCGGACAAGCTGTTGATTTGTGGTCTCTGGAATCCTGGAGAAGGCTATTAAAGAGGAGGAGCTGTAGGATTTTTTCTTTATCAAGAAGGGAGGCTTTTTGGTTTTGTCTTTTTATGTTACGGAGTTGTAATATTCTATGGGGCTGCAGTTAAATTAATTTGAGAGATGCAAACGTCACAGTGTGATTTGTTTATTTTTCCGTAGCATACTAATCGTAGCAGTTTCCATCAGTGGTTTAATTTTCGATGTTTCTGGTTCCGCTTCAGTCGTGTAAGTTATGATGTGTCTTATTAACGCCTCATAATGTTCTTAACTTCTTTGCATCTTTAAATTATTGTTTTGACATATTATGCAGTAAAGCATCCCCTACTTTGTTTAATTTGCTTTTTAGTTGTTTCACTTCAGTCTATGCATTTTCATAGCTGGTTATATGCATTCCTAGATATTTCATGACTTTGTTTATTAACATCTTTGGATATAACCATTGTATTTGTGTTTTTTTCTGTAAATATTCACATTTTTCGCTAGTGAAGAAGAACATCGATAGGTGTATGCACAATATCGGAAATTAAAAAAAAGTTAAATGAGCATCTGTTTTTAGAACCAACATCCTAATATACGAGGACGAGTCAAATAAGAGTGAGAATGATTTTTTTTTGTCACTAAATACATTAGGTATTGTCTAGGTTTATATGGTTTTTTTCAAAGGATATCCCTCCGACTCTGATGCATTGTTTCCAACGTGTCTGCCACTCCTGGAAGACGTACTGGAACTCGTCTTTTGCCATTGTCTTCACAACCCCCTCCGCTCCATCTTCTTAAGAATGGCTGCAGATGAGCTGAACTGTTGTCCCCGCAGCTCCGATTTCAAACGAGGGAACAAAAAAGTCACACGGAACAAGGTCTGGGCTTTATGGAGGGTGGTGTAAACATTCAATGTTTTGTCGGGCCAAATATTGGGCAACAACGTTGATAACGTGAGGGCGTGCGACTGCAGATCATTCGGCAATTGCCACCGCGATGTTATCAAACGCATATGCCTACGCTATTACAATTTTTGTTGCCTGGTCCACGAGACGCTTTATTCATTGTCCTATGTTTACTGCGTGATACAATAGAAAATCCATTCTCACTCCTATTTGACTTGCCGAGGGCAATACAAAACACAAGAGATCGAAAGCTCTATGACGACTTCGCTATTCGAAATGAGCGACAATAGACTTCCAAAGAATTAGACAGGAATAAACCTATTAAAAAATGTTAAAAATAATTATGAGAATAATGTACAGGGTCCGGCAACGATGCTGGGGTGAAAGATGTATCTAAAACTATGAGAGTTACATGAAGATTGTCTATATTAAAGTTGTAAGTACAAAGGTGGTGCATATTTCTAAAATATTTTTGATTATACATTGTGGCTCAAAAATGCATGGCGAATCAAACTTACTTTTTTTTTATGGAATGCCCTATATTTGGGTAGCTTAAAAATTTTGCATTGAAATACTCATCATTTTGATATCAAGTTGTATTGGCCTGATGTCAATCGTTTTGCAGATATTAGCGATTCTATTTTAAAAAAATGCTGAACTTCAGGCGGCTGCTGTAAGCAACAGAAAACAATTGCGTGAAGCAAAACGTTATCAATAAATTATGATTTTCGTGAATTATTACTTCGACACGAAGTGTACGAAGTATTGAAATTCCCTCATATCGAAAACCACTCTGAGTCAAATATCTCTAAAATTCGAGCCAACCGACTAATGAACCCACTATATCAAATCTCCGTCTCGGCGGTGCGGATCTTTTGGTGAAGATCCCAGCCCACTAGATCAATCCCCCGTATTGTGGGGTGCCTAAACGTGCTGTGTGGGGGATGTATGTTCGTATGTGTACACGATTCCGGTCGCCAGGAACCTTCCTGAAGTCTTGGATCGTTTTCATACGATAGGTCCTCCGAAAATGAAGGCAACATCAACTTTTGAGCTATGGTCGTCGGCAAAAAAATTTTTTTTGTTTTTTTTTTTTAATGAATAACTGGTTCATAGCATTTCATTGTATTAGCGAAACGGAGTGATGCTGAGTATCGAAGTATTCTTGGAAAGCACGGAAGGGCGCTTTTCTTGGGTGGGGGGTACCGTATATTTAAATTTGCATTTGAGCACCATGTACAGTATTAATGTCCAAATCCACCATTTTACACTTAAAAGGTAGTTCACGAAAATCATAATTTTTTGATAACGTTTTGCTTCCTTCAGTTGTTTTCAGTTGCTTACAGCGACCGCCTGAAATTCAGAATTTTTTTGAAAAAAATTGGTAATATCTCCAAAACAGTTGATGTTAGGCCAATACAACTTGATATCAGAATAATGAGTTTTCAATGCAAAACTTTTAAGCTACTCAAACATAGGGTATTCCATTTAAAAAAAAGTAAGTTTGATTCGCCACTCTTTTTTGAGCCACCCTGTATAATCAAAAATATTTTAGCAATGTGCACCATCTTCGTACCTACAACTTTTATACACACAACATTCATGTAACTCTCATAGTTTTAGAAATATCATCCACCCTCGCGTCGATGCCGGACCCTGTATATGTGCATCATTGACCTTTAACAGGCTTTTCATTCAACTCGACGACGTGATACGTACATCTGTTATCAGAAAAGGAAGTCTCTATTGTTTTGATAGAAATTAGAAATATTTTTCTACGACCACTATTGTCAAAACAGTACAACTATTAAACTGTGTAAGAGTGTCCTGACGCACAGTCGTGCGTAATAGCTATTAAGGCAACTAGTGTTTTACAGAGGATTTAAAAATCGAGGTCGATTATGTTAAAATTCGAGCGAAGCGAGAATTTTATGATCGACCGAGATTTTTAAACTGTAAAACACGAATTGGCTTCAATATTTTTTCTACAGCCGAGGAGTTTGTTAGCTTAAATGCCCTAGGGGCTTCGCCCCTCTCCAAAGCGGCCCTCGGAGCTCCACCCCTCTCCAAGGGGGCCCTCGGGACTCCGATCCTCTCCAAGGGGGCCCTTGGGACTCGGCCCCTCTCCAAGGGGGCCCTCAGGGCTCGGCACCTCTCCAAGGGGGCTCTTGCAACTCCACCCCTCTCCAAGGGTGCCCTCAGGGCTCCGCTTCTCTCCAAGGGGGCCATCGGGCTCCGCCCCTCTCCAAGGGGGCCATCGGGGCTCGGCCCCTCTCCAAGGGGGCCCTCAGGGCTCGGCTCCTCTCCAAGGGGGCTCTTGGAGTTCCACCCCTCTCCAAGGGGGCCCTCGGGGCTCCGCCCCTCTCCAAAGGGGCCATCGGGCTCCGCCCCTCTCCAATCGGGCACTTGGGGCTCCGCATACAAATCGGTCCGATATAATAACTGTACTTTTAATCTTCACAAATAAGGTTTTATAACCTCTTAAAGTACTCCGTGCTTTAAATGGAATGGCGTGTTTTATAGACAACATAAAACACGCCGCATATGACCCTTGGAAACAGTTTAAAATCACGGCTGTAGAAAATAGTATATTAAAGTATGAGTGGATAACAAGGTCTTTAAAGCACGCGCGAGTTTTCGAGCACGACGGCGTAGCCGGAGTGCTCTAAATAGAGCGAGTGTTTTAAAGACCAGTTATCCACGAATACTTTACGCTATTTTTTATTATACCTCCAATACTGGAAATAAATTACGCACTAAAAACTTAGAAATAATTTTTGTGGTGATAAATCGAGAGGGCATAATAATATTGCTACTATAGTTATGAGAATTATTTACGTTTTGGTCCCGTCCATGTCCGTTGCTGCATTCAGTCGTTTCCTTGACAACCTTTAAAGCTCGGCGAGCTTTAATCGCCTGTATTCGCACGCTCAGGCGTGCTTTAAATGGCGATTCTGATGCAGGTATAATAAAAAATATTAAAATATGATGTTGGTAGCAACAGTGGTTTTTGGTTTTGGTTACTATAATTACGTATACTTTTACAGTTTTTATTTGTAGGAAGTTGTGCAGAGCGGAACGGCTATGGCTGAAACCGCCTTGATTTTAAAGTGATGCGATAGTACTAATTTGACAATTAATAAAACATTTCTCTTTTATTTAACAGTAGAAGCCTGATCGTAGAGGCATTGTACAAACTCAAGCCCTCGCTTCTAAACTTTCATGTAATATGCTTCTTACAGCTCTTATTACGTAATATGCTATTGCAGCCATAATATGTTAGGCTGTGGATGGAAGGAGAATTAATAGAGGATATTACAGTAGGTAACGTAGTATGACAAGCAGACTCCCTTAGCCCACTTTTCTTTAACGTGATAATGGATCTCTCTTTTGAGCCGCTGCGTCATTGCTGAAGATCGTGATTTCGTTAGCTTGTTATTTAACAGTATTGTTCCAGTCGTCTCTAGACTAGACTCTTCTAATTACTGTTACCATAGAAGAGCCTCTCAACAAACAACTCAACACATTATACCGAAGAAGAAAAATCCAACATATTTACTGATTATTTGGAGCCGTCATTTACACATCAGTAAAAGCATTGATTGATTAATTACACTTAAGATAACTCAATGTAATAGCCGACAACGGAGTCGAGAAAATTGTTCTATGATTGGTCACTAGTTGGCGCAACGCTCGCGAATTCAGAAAAATATTCCCAGTTACTCAGTCGTTACCTGGGACCCAAACCCCATTTTGCGGATACAAAGTTTGTTTAAAATATCCTATTCCCACACAGATGGCACAACAAAAATTTAAGTGGGGGGACATAGCTCGTCTCATCTGTGCACCATGGTCTATCTCATTTGCATAATTGCATATTTACCTGGGAGTTGGGGATTACTTGGAAACGATTACCTTTATTACTCACTCAACTTTGCCTACTTCACAATAAGATTGTAAAAACATTTTCGTTGGAATTTGTTGCAGTAAATAACGCAAAGCAAAACCAAAAGATTTTTAGATATAAATTTATTAAAATATAATAATAACATTAACACAATAATAATATATATATAATTTATTATAATATATATATATATATATATATATATATATAATTGTATTATAAAACATGTTTTAACATACAGGCGAAAAAATCTATTACAGAAATTAGACATCTCTTCTCTATCCTATACAAAGTATAAGACAAATACCTATTAATTTTAAACGGGAAAATTCCAAAATACAAATATGGCCATATATGGCCGTACAAAAGCCCACAAGAAAATTATTGAGTCAATATTATAATTAATAATTATTATTATTACAAAAAATGATTACTTATAACATTAATAATTTATTATAATACATACAATAATTTGGAAACATTATTTAATATACAAACAAGCTTTAATTTATTTACTAATAAAATAAGGATTTTTCTATCATTGATTAAATGCACTATTATATTATAAAGTGTAATCAAATTGCACAGTAAAGAATAAGCGTTAATTCAAGTATCAGTGATTTAAGTATAGCAAAATGTATATATGTACATTACATACATATAATAATATTCATTGCGAAAACAAATCAAATTTCATATAGGTAGGTCAGGTACCCATACTACAATAGAAAAAATGAAAAATGAGAACGTTAATATTATTGGGAAATTTTAAAAATTCCAAATTTATTTGGATTCCTTGAAGATTTTGGAAACCATTTTCCCTTTTTAAATAATTTGCATTTTATCAAAAGCTCTAAAATAAACATCCTGTGCTCCCTACATGTTTCGCTACTCAGCCACTTCTGCAAATTCACTACAATTTGATTCATTAAATGCGATTTTACACCATAAACGTAATAAAAATTAGAATAATTTTTTTCAAAAGAATCCAAACACTTATCCACTATTGTTCGAAATTGTAATGATGGTGCTTTTAAACCTCTAAAGAGATCTGGTTCGGCGATATCGGAGTAAGTTTTGTGTAACAACAATAACTCGTTCTCATTATCAAGTGCAGAGGAAACCACTAAACTTGTTTTACAGTCTTCACAATCAAATGTATCTAAACATTTTTTTGCTAAATATTCAGCAAAGTACGTTACCGCACAGTCTTCCAAAGTGGAAGGATTATCGTCGGTATCATATTCAGTGATATCATCGATATCCTCCCAATCGGTTTCGCAATCAATGGTTTCGCTTAAATTTTCAGAAACAACCTGAACAGATGAAGTCAGAGGACCGGAAGAACCGATAATACCATTTTCCGGTATTAATTCCACAATGCTATCATTATCTGTTTCGCAGTTACTGTTTGTGGATTTCATTAAAGAATTGATTGCATTGCTTCTAAAAATTGTTCTAAGTGCCCTGGCGCTTGGATTACGATTATATCCACAATGCTGCCTATATATAGAAATTTGATTTTCTAACACATCTTGGGTCAATCGGTTAGTTAACATATATGACATTCCCTGTTCTTTTTCTTCCTTAAATAGCTGCAAAATGCCTTCAATCACGTGTAATAAATCTTGAAAACAGGGTGGTTTACTAATTTTATTTGTTTTTTTGTCAATTTTATATAGGTTTGAAACAAGAGTTTTTGCTTCGTTGAGAACGTTTAAAACATGATTATTTTCAGCGGAGAGAGCCGATTTGTAGGGATTTTTGTCATATAATAGACGACTATTTAAACAATCGAACAATTTATTCATAAAATCAATGAAATCTGCCGTATTTAAAGCCGTAGCACTTACTAATTCTCCCGTTGAAACACAGGTTCTAATCGCAGAAGCAACTGAGTGGCTAAAAACTTGAAGGGCCAGTTTGACATTCATTTTTTGAAAGCAATTAGGTCTTACATGGGCTTCTGTCAACTTAGTTAAGGCTTTGCATTTTTGATTTTTTTTATCAATTTCATACACTTTTACAACATCGTCAAATGAAATTTTCTTGTCTTGGTCATTTTCCATCCCAAAATCTCCATTTAAAAGATTATTCCGCATGCTTTTAGCAATATGCATGGAATCCGGTATTGCAAAAATTTTTTTTTTGCTTGCGTTATCTTCATTTAAAATGAAAAAGGGAGTTTCGTTAGTCATTTTTAATTTTTTAAACGCTGCCTGGTTGTTTGTGCCTTGGTCACAAACTATCAGGCGAGGATTTAGACCTGCATTTAGTAATCTTTGCCCAATTTCTGGCACCAAAATATTTAACGCGTCTTTACTAACTACTTTCTCGGATAAAAAGTACGCCAGGGGCATCTTCCAGGGTGAATACAGACCCCGAGCTAAAAACACTAGTGCATGTTTGGCAGGTGCACCTTTTCGTCCTAAATGCCCCATATCTTCGAACCCTTCAAAAACATCCATTTGTTTATTGATTTCAATTTTTTCCGCAATTGCCATTTCATCAAAACATATTGCACATTTTTTTTCTGACTCTTCAGCATTTTCAATTTTTTTTTTAACTTGATAAAAAAATTCATCATTAAATCCAGGCCTAAACTGAGATTTACCCAACCACTTAGTAATTGTCGATTTTCCCGGAAGAATAATCCCCTGTCGCCTTAAAAAATTATATGTCGATGACGACTTATAATACAACATTAAAGCGAATTTTTTTTCAGAAGCAGCCCACTTGTTTTTCTTTGCCTTAAACTGCATTTTTGCAAAAGTCTTCGAAGATTCAGAAGAGAATTGAAATGAATTGAAAAAATTGTCGACGTTGGTTTGTTCTTTTAAATTTTTTACCTTAACGGTAACACGAGAAAATTTTTTACGCAAATTTTTGATTTTCGTTTTATAACCTGCAATAGAAATTCTCATCTTCTTTTTTTGTGGAGTTTCCTCAACATTTCCGAACAATTTTCGTTTTAATTGATTTTGTTCAAACATGGACGGCATGCTTATAATTTTTTCAATAGAGGATGGACTACATACCTCTGAACAATCGGACGAACGATTCGGACTCTGATAAACAATATTATTAATTATCGTTGTATTCTCTTGCCTACGTGGTCCACTGTAAGTTTTCTGAGTGGCAGACACATTCAGTTTTTCAGATGATGAGGAACCTTTATCTCCATTAAATTCTTCATTAAATGCTACTGGCACTGCTGAACTTATTAACCGATGCTTAGACTCATTTACAAATGCGTCGACTTGAAAATGATTTTCGCATATATATTTATTACGCAGTTGCTTTTCTGCCAAATCCAGAAGACTAACGTTTCCTGAAAGCAAAAAAAGGTTTTTTTAAATTCTGCGAGTCGAACAGTATTAGCATTGTATTAGGCATCTAATTCTTTCATTTTTGTTGTGATACTAGAGTATTTAGCAATTTACCTGAATTCAGTATCCACGCTTTAGATCGCTCGTCGCATGGAAAGCGGTACATCCGCAGCCCCGGAAAATCAACCTGTTTCTTGAAACAAGAAACATAGGAACAACGGTTGCCAGGCATGTTGAAAAACCTATAAATTAAACAGAATAATGTAATTAGTTTCGTTAATAGGAGTATTAAACTACTACCAGTAATGAAAGTGTGAAATAATGTAATCATTAAAGGCCGGATTTGTAGGCAAAATAAAATATGAAATTAGGCAAAAAAAAATTAAAAACAGGCACTTTTCAGGCAAAGACAATCTGATTAATACCCTGAAGCAAAAAATAAAAATTGCTTATTTTTTTAAAGTTTTATTTATACTATTTTTTTACACGTAAACCGAATACGCTACTATGTATTTCTCTAAATTATTTTCTGTAAAATTCAGTCTTCTATCAGTTAAAATATGTTTATGTTGTGAAAACGAACGTTCCACATCGCGAGACGTGATGGGCGCGTATTTAAAACAGGATACTTCTTTAGGGGACAAGCTATCCATTATTGCTACACCCCTCCCTCAAGGGCATTTTTGATGTTGTTAAGTTTTTGCCACCCTGGGTTTTTTCCAGAACCATAAGAATTTTCTGATGAACTTTTTCTCCCTTGACTCCACGAAAGTTCAATGAAGCTTGATTCACCAACTTCGTGCTCTCTTAAACACACTTCTTGGAAAAACTGTTTACTTTATGAGGGCTAATTGCTAATTTAGTACCTATTTTGAAATCCGGAAGTGACCTTCGGCTTATCGGTTGTCCCGTCATTAGTGACTCACGCCTAAGAAGGCAGTAGAAAAGCACGTGCTCGCTTGTGGACAATGTTCCTATTGGCCCGTTTTAAAATTCCCAGAAAAAAAATGTGCGACTTAAATTTTTCAGGCGTTATTTTCGATTACGAAACGAAAAAAGCCCATATTGTTATAAATTGTCAATTCAGGCAAATTTTAGGCAAAACATTTAAAACAGGCAATTTTAGGCAAAATAAAATATCTGTAGAAGCATCCCCTCCTCTGAAAACGAATTTATAATTTATTAAATTATCAATATCTATTAGCAAAATAAACAGGCAAAATAGGCAAAATCCGGCCTTTAGTAATCATTAATCAATAACATTAAATACGATTATTCTAGAAAATAACTAAACACTATACATACAGGCTGTTTGATGAAAAATGTTTCAACCCGTAACTTCCTTGTTTATGATCGGATTTAAAAAAAATAAGAATAAAGAAATGGTTTTCCAAACTCTGCAAAATAGTGCTAATCTTGATTTTTTCATTCCCTTCTTAAATACGTAACGATAGTCAGTTGTTTTTTCTTAAATGGATATAGATATTCAAGACAACGTTGAAAAAAATGTGAGTGGGGCCACTTTATAGAGCCTGTCAAACCATTTTTATACTTTTTTTAGTTATTAAAATCGGATAATAAATAAAGAAGTTATGGAATGGAGCATTTTTTATCAAACAGCCTGTATACATATATGGCTAATTGAAATATGTAGCTATGTCACAAAATTTGAAAATAGAAGACAGTACGCTAATGAGATGCAAAATAAAAAAACTTTGTGAAGAGTATGTCAATTTTTAAAAAATCTAAATAGGTAAATTCGATTGATATTGATTAACTGATATAAAAAGTCGAATGTGAAGAATTCTTGTTTGTTAAAAATAAAACTTTATTAAAAATTATTGTAACAAATTAGAAACTTACCTCAAATTAATCAATTACACTGATAACAAATGCGACTACTAAGTGAAGCACAAAACAGCAACTTAAAACAAAAACTCACAATCGAAAACTCACGCACAGTATACACCTTACAAAAAGGGTCACCACTGTCGGAATGAAAACAAAATGCAATTTATTCTGCTTTTAAACATTCTTCAAATTGTATTTCAAATTAAATAGCAATTTAAAAGTAATATATTTGTGGTCCTAATGCCGATAATCTATTTCCACTGATTAACCAATGGTACTTCTAAAGAGGGATGCCGCCCCTTCCTTGAACAGGTAATTCCACAATCAATGGTTCCACGAACCGATAATAACAAAGGACTACAAAGTCTTGATTAAGTATTTTCAATTAGGTACCTATAACAAGGTTTCTCTTGTATCAAATGTGTTAGAACATTGTCAAAGTCCCAAACAACCACAGGAATTTTAGTTTAATCCGTTGTTAAGAAATTCTTTTTAAAAAAATTACAAAACTAAAAATTTGAAAATTCTCTTAACATGACTTTAAATCAAAATTACCCAAAAATTGAAACATTGAAAGTTGACATTGTTTAATGTAATTTTAAAAAACTATTTGACTATTTGACTCGTTTCACTCGTGATTTACCTGTTTTTTTTTGCGTGACCAAGTGTCTTTAATCAATGGCGTGACTTATATGCCTTCTAAGACACTTTTACCACAAATAGCTATTTTTATTTTAATATTTTCAAATCGACTAATATCTAATAAAGGAGCAATTCTTTAATTTCTATCTCGGCATTCCTAAAGTTATATTATAAGTAATAATTCTTTGATTATTTCATTGATTAAATTATTCTAAACCTTTGGTCCTTAATAAGACCATCCAAGACCAAACAAGACGATCCCGAGGACGATCCTAAGTTCAAAATTGTTCAAAGAATGTTTTAAGTCATGAGTTATTAATGCGTGACGTCGTATTTGAATGAGTGCCATCTGTATTAGAGTAGCTTGAAGCAATGGGTCAGATGAATCCGGTAACAACGCGACGTTGGAAGACCCTGGGCTTGCAAGCTCCATCTAGAGCCGCATTGTCAAACACGGGCGCCGTCGAAAGTAGTGGCGCCATCTGGCGTTCGCCGGCGTATTAGAGGGTCCGCCGGCAGACGTATGAATAAGCTATCTGAAGTGTAATTAATCAATGCTATTAGGGATGAGGTTGTGTTCCGGACATTTTTTAAGGGGAAGTTTGTTGATATATGTTTGCAAGCCAGTTGTAGATGTCGGTGTTATCAGTCCAGGGTTGTTTGGGAAATCTGTAATAATTTCAGAACTGATTTCTTCCGCAAATTCTTTGTTTTCGTCCAATATGTCTGTAGTAAATGTATTCTCCAATTGGTTAGCAAAAATACATATTACACTTTTCTTGGTCTGTGGCATAAACTTTGTTATTAATTTTGATGGTGGATATCCGGGGTTGTTGCTTCAATGTTCTTTTAGTTGCTTGTCACATAGTAGGATTCCTTGGCTGTACCTCCGATATGTAATGTTTATAGTTGTTAATTCTATAGTTATCTAGAGCAAGTTTTACAGCACGTGTGGCACGATTCGGTTGAGTTTTGATCAGTGGGTCTCTGTTTCTAGCCATAGTCGTCGTAGTCTATTTTTATTATTGATAAGAGTGAGAATGGGTTTCGGAGGAATTCCATAGTTGGATTTTCGTTTGGTTTGGATATTGGTTGCATGTGTTACAGCGTTGCTTATTGCAGTAGTAAGTTTGTAAATTTCGTCATAAATTTCTTCTGGAGATTCTATAGATGTAGAACATGATGTAATGAAAGTCGACGTGGCTTTTTATTAGTCGCGGCATTGTATTTTTGATTAACGGTGTGCTGCTTAACGAAACCAAGACTGGAACGTAACCTGATTCTAATTCCATTAAACCAGTTTGTGATATTGGTAAACGGAAATTTATGAGCAAAAATGTCCAAAATATCGGGATGATGGTCTATTCGGTATGGGTAATAGGTTGGTTCAGTTGGAGCAGACAGTTGAATTGCATGATTGTATATGAAGTTATGCAGTCTACTTCCACTAGGATTATTGGTTCTACATCCCCAAAGAGTGCTCTTTAAATTATAATCGCCTATAGCAAAAATTGAGTATTGCCTTGAAATAGTGTTGCAATATTAGCTTCCAGCAACCTTTTATCAGGTTGTTAATGCACAGCAATGATGATCACGTTTTCACTGCTTTTTAGATTTAAATTGACAGCAACGAATTCCAGGTTAGTATGTTAGTCCGTAATGATGTATAGATAACGAACGTTTGATAATAATTATTGCGACACCACTAGATGCAAAATTCATTTCACGGTCCTGTCGGTAGACTTTATACTTCCCCCGAGGTTCCAGGCGAATTGCTGATTTAGGATTACTTCATAATGGAACTTTCCGGGCAGTCCACATAAGTTGAAGTACGAAATTAAGTAACGCCTGCGCGTAGTCATTTGGCTTTAGGATTTCAGCCCGGAGCAATTCATTCTTGCTACTGCATGAGATAGTCAACAAATGTTTTTGAATTCACGCCCCTCCCTCGCACCCGGTGAAGCAGTCATCGGGGCACGCTTCGATGAAGTTACAATTAGCAGTGTGGTTTTTGGAGCCGTTGTTTTGGTACCCATTGAATTTGTGAGCTGTCTCGTCTCGTTTGGCTATTTCGTCGAGGTGGGTGCTAGCTGCCGGAGGTGAAAGTATGTTAATAAAGTAGTTGCGGCCGAAAAATCTTCAGCGAATTTAATTGTCGGATTCTCAAATGGGCCAGCTCTTACTTAACAAGACGTCGTGTCCCATCTTGCAAGTTGAAATTTTTTTTACGTCGTCCATTTACCCTCTGGGGGATTATTGTCGTTTCAACTTTTGGCACGTGGTAACCATCATTTTGAAGCCCTGTTTTCGTCTCCCGCCACACGACTTGAGCAGTTCCTGTTTTTCCGTCGCTAACGGCTTCAGTGGGCATCAATTGGTGGCTCCCCGGATTCTTCAAACCAGGTACTGTTCTAGTTATTAAAGTGCATTTTAAACTATTTTGTGCGACTCTGTTCGGAATATATATGTTTTTAATTTAAGTTGCCCTATGACTCGCATTCAATTTTAGATTTCACGGTGCGCTCTCAATAAACATAGCCGAATTAAATTTTGTTGTCTATTCACGATTGTTGATTTCATTATAGTAGGTGGGCGTTGTTCACCTCAAGTAATTTTAAAGCTACTAACCCATCTATTTGTTTTCATGTTCGTATAACTATTTCACATGTCTTTAAGTAAATAGATTTTATTTAATTAATTCATTTGTGCGTTATTATTTCGTATATCATCAAGTGTTGCATGCGCATTTGTATTCTGTGTCTTCTTTGTGTAAGGAATGTAGGGGCGTTTTGGAGAAAATTAACTAAAGGTAAGTTTACTGATGCTGCTCGCTGGTTGAATTTAAGCACTGTAAATAACTTTTAAACTCCGTTCATTGGTTTACACTTTTGAGTAAACGGATTTACCGACTGAAAACTGGTGGCGCTTAGCAATTAACATCTGTGTATTAGTATTAGTGGATCGTAGCCCTAATTTAGTATCGTAAATAACCACCTCTCCCACTGCAGCTTAGTCGGCAACCTTTGTTACAGCGCATCGTAACGGAATAGGGGCAATCAATCCGAGAATTTTTCGATTTTGTAATGTAACAAACTAACGCTGTGTCGTAAAGACCATTTCGTGTTGTAACAATTTAGCGCCCTTGTCGTAAAGTGATTTTCATGCTGTAACAACTAACTACGTGATCAGCCACCCAGTTCGAGGGGTGATACTCAAAACCAAACAGGTTAAATAAACTGTTCAACTGTCAATCACTGAATGTCAATTAAAATATCGTTAAAACTTCGAGCGAATACCCAAGTGCCACCACGGGGAGGATTCGTTTTTGACACCCTGGAGAGGATATGAAAGGTTATTTTTTGTGTTACGGATGTATCACATGTTAAACTATCATCTACTATTTATAACTGTACTTTTTGCCAGAGTTGCTGACGCCTACCATGAATCTCATTCATAACCGTTGTCAAATCTTTCGACAGCTTTTGCCTCTACATTTCCAGCGACCGTATTTTGTTCAGAGTACGTTTGCTGAGGCCGCCGGCGAGTTGGGGTAATTTGGACGAGATTTTGTCTTGGATTGTGCTTAGCAACTCTTGAATCTTGGCCGTTTAGGTTTTTGAAAAACAAGGCGGTGCGTTTTGTCTTGTAGTTACGAACGGCACATTACGTCAGCGACGTGCCGTTCATGTTTTCCTCTTCCTCACTGGTGGACGTGGTCGACATCTGATTGTCGACTATCTCACTCCTAGAGGCCGCCCACGCGACAGGGGAAGCAGGTGCTGCAAGCGTAATAGCTTCATCGTCCGCTACCAGAGCGGCCTGGCTGATAACAGATATTGCAGCTGCCACTTTTAGAGACGATTGCGTTGCAGGTGGATTAAAACGTCCGGAACTACGGTTAATCGGTTGACTTGAGCCAAAGCCGACCTCGATACCTAGCTCCTTTACATAGGCTTCAAACTCTTGCGCTGCACAACTGCCGCAAACTTGTTTGCTACTACCAACATCGTCAAATTTTTCACAAAAAACATCATTCAATAGTAGATGGTATGTTAAGAGCTGAAAGTGAATTCTTGCCGCTTGCCCATGAATATTGCTGGTTGAGGCGCAGCCGCAATTTCAGACTAAGACAGGGTTAATTTTGGCTCATATTTTTTAGCTGTGCTTGCTCGTTTACTATTTAGCTCCAATTTTTAGAAAAATCACCGCTGCATAAGTTCTTTGCTGGGGTCGCAGAAGGTATACAAATTCCAGTGTTCTGCTTCTCCCGGTTCGGCAAGTATCCTTCTAAGAAGTTTAATGTCAACCATGTGCGGACGCTCCCTGATCTATCTGTGGAATTTCCGCTCAGTATCGCCATCTACCGATGCATCCCAACGTAATCGTTGTCCCCACGGTCATTGCAATAAAAGTTTTGCCTTTCACGTAGATGACCTGGGCCACTGAAAAAATCAGCCTCTTCATCACAAAGCTATTCCACAAGGAGGGGGCATCTTTTACACAGTTTTACTAATAGTCAAAGTGTCTCTAGTGGGTTGCCAAGTTAAACCAAGCACTGATAATACAACTAAATGTGTACCCAGTGGCCAGGTAAACTCCCACCCTTGCAATTCAAACTCGGCCCTGCCTGACCATACTAGCTTCTCTAATGAAACGGGTTCAAAGGAATATGTCGAGTTTAACTCGCACTGTATTAATTGCTCAGAAAGGTGTTGATCGGTCGTCGCCCCCAACAAAATGGGACTGCCACTCGGCCAAACAACGCGACGATGTAGAACTTCTACTCATTTCCCTCTTCATTGAGCTATACAAAACGGAGAAAATCTCGATCATGTACGATGATTTGTAGGAACGCCGTACATATATCTGCCACAACTCCAATTCTTTGGATCCTAAATCTCGATAGAACCGAAGTATTAATTCGACGAAGCTGGGCCTCTTTTCGAGACAGTGCTTTAGTGATGGCCTGTCCTTTTCAAGCGCAAAAGCATGGAACACGAATCCAACTTTCGTAGTCAAACTACTATTTCTTACGACTGGCATGTGGGGTAGATTAGATTAGATTAGATTTAGATTCCACTACTGCCTTTTGCTAGCATGCGCAATTCAGCCCTTTGGGCTTTTTGTACTGTCGGGAGTGTTCAAGTTAGCAGGCCGACATCCGTATCTTTTACTAGACTTGCAATGTCCCCTACTAGCTTGCGGTTGTCAATAAAGTTAAGGCTCCAATCGAGTTGGTGTCTTTTACGCTCTAATGCTGGGCATTCAAAGAGGATATGATAGGCTGTTTCATCATCCTCTTGGCATAGTCTGCAAACCGGTTCATCTTTATAGATATTGATCCTGTGTATAAATTCTCTGAATGTTCCAGTGCCTGTTAGTAGACTGACTACTTGCTTGATTCGAGTTCTGTTCAGTCTCAACCGGGTCTTGGTGGTTTGTGGATTCGGAGTTTTTAGCAATCTTTTGCAGTGTGTTGCTTGATTATAGTTTCTCCACCTTAGTTGGTGTGCGGTATTGACCCATTCATTAATGGTTGAGCGGGCTTGGTTTTTCTGAATGCTTAGACCAGGTTCTGGACCGGTCATTGCATTACGGGCTCCTTCTTGTGCGAGCTTGTCCGCCTTTTCGTTTCCTTCAATACCTTGGTGACCTGGAATCCAGAATAACTTTACTGTATTTCCCAGCTCAAGGTTTGAAGTTTGGATTTGCATTCCTTGACCAGTCTCGATGAAGTACTGAAAGCGTGTAGCGCTTTCAGTGCTGCCTGACTGTCTGAGAGAATGTGTATGTCTCGATTGAGCAGCTTCTTTTCTATGCTGATGTTTGCGCATACGTTAATAGCTTGTACTTCAGCCTGAAAAACGTTACAAAACTTTCCTAGACTGGCTTTTTCGTTGGTTCTAGGATTGGTACTTTACACACTGTAGCCTATACCCCCTTCAAACTTAGATCTATCAGTGTAAAAAATGATGTTCTTATTTGTTGGAGTTGGTAGTTGTTCCGGATTCCAACTTGTGTGTACAGTAAAGTTCTTTTCAAAGTCATAGGCTTTGATTATAAGATCAGAACCCATTTCTAATATTGGGTTGTTGATGTGTGACATGATCTTGCCATGTCCTAGATTATTAGCTGTGGTCATCCAGTGACCAGTACTTTGTAATCTGTAGGTTGCCATTCTGGCTTCACCTTCCAAGAAGATGTGCAGAGGTGGCAGATTTAAGATAGCATTCAGTGCTTGTCGTGAAGTGCCTTTAAAGGCTCCAGTGATGCACCGCTTAGCTAGATATTGTATTCTGCTGATTTTGTGGATCGCAGTTGCTTGTTTTATTTTGGGCCACCAGGCGATTATTCCATATGAAATTATTAGTCGAACCATGGTTTTGTACAGCCAGAGGGTCAGTTCCGGTTTGAGCCCCCACGTAGTACCTGTAGCTCTTTTCCCAATAACTAATGTTTGTATGCACCTGGTGATTGTTTTGTCTAAGTGGGAGTTCCAAGTTAGTTTGGAGTCGATGGTTAGATCTAAGTACTTAACCTCGTTCTCCCAGTTGACATTTGTCTCAAACAGTTTTATGTTTATTCTGTTTGTGATGTTATTTCTACGAGTGAATGCGACGAGAGTGACTTTGCTGGGATTAATTCTAAGATTATTCTCTAGACACCACTCTTCGGTTATCTTTAGTGCTTGTCTACGGTTCTTTGGTATTTACCTTGAATCAGTATGACATTGTCATCAGCGTATCCTTGAGTGTAGTAGCCTTTGTTATTAAGTTGGATCAACAGTTCATCAACTGTGAGGCACCACAGGAATGGAGAAAGAACTCCTCCCTGTGGACATCCCCTTGTCGCCTGCACTCTATTTTCATTGTCAAATAACTTGACTTTTACAACTCTAGTGTTGAGCATTGCCATAGTCCATCTTATCGTGGTGTTATCGATCTGATGGTTTGTCATTGCTCTTTCAATAGAGTGGTAGGAGGTGTTGTCGAAGGCACCTTCTATGTCTAAAAATGCTCCGACTGCGTACTCCTTGTACTCCAAGGTTCTCTCAATTTTCCCCACTAGTTGGTGTAGTGTGGTTTCACATGACTTTCCTGTTTGGTAAGCATGTTGATATTTGTGAATCGGGAGTGAAGTTAGGGCTTCCTCCCTCCAGTATCTGTCTACTAATCTTTCAAACGTTTTCAGGAGGAATGACGTTAGGCTGATAGGTCTGTAAGATGTAGCTTCTGCATAGCTGCTCTTACCAGGCTTATGGATAAATACTACTTTAGTCACTCTCCAGGCTTGGGCAATGTAGCCCGTTGTAGTATATGCTTCGCTTTCTTTTTTAAGAGTGCCTACTGGGTTCACGGCTTCCTTTGAGAGAATGTTGTGGAGTCTAGCTGTGGATCGAGTGGTCTCCACCTCCTGGCAAAATTTTTTCCAGGCTGCTATCTTAGCTGCCTTGATCTTTTTGCCATAGTCTGCGAGAGCTTTGTGATAGTTCTCCCAGTTATTTGTGGCTTTAGACCTGTTAAACAGACGTCTGACTTCTTGTATGGTTCTCTCTAGGTTTTTATTCCACCAATCTGAGTGTTTTTTCGCTCTTTGCTGACTTGGGTCTATTAGACGACAGCTACTTTGAAAAGAGTCAATCATGGCCTCTTTTAACCGGTCAGCGTTTGAGTCTAATACTACTTTATTGGGAGATCTAAACTTTAAGTGTTCTATCTTGTCTTGCAGTTTTTGTTTATATAGGTCCCAGTCTGTCTTTCTTGGGTTGTAGTAAACTCTTTGGCTTACTTTCCGTTGAGACAGTTCAAAGATTATATAATTGTGGTCAGAGAGTGATGGTTCGTCTGAAACTTGCCATTTGTTCACTGATTGACTAATTCTCATAGTAGTTGTTGTAATATCTATAACTTCATGTCTATTAGAGTTATAAAAGGTTGGAGTGTTCCCTTTATTGACTACTACTAGATTATTAGTTAAGATAAATTCTAAAAGTGACTCACCTCATGTGGGGTAGGTAATGAACGTTGTAATCATTCTTCGTCGTAGTAAATATTTCAATTAGTTCTTCGTTCAACCACTCTTTAAATATCAAGTCATATTGATCAAAAAGCTCCTCTTTCCGCAGTTTTCTCGTCGTAGCATCTAATCTCCTTTTGCACCGTTGTAGTTGTCAGGTAGCCGAGGATGGCCTTCCATCGTAGACAACCTGACCTCATTACGTCTCCCTTCATTTTTCGTCACCATTTGCAAGAAAAGTTGTTGAGCTGCTTCTGCCATTTATTTTTGAGACTTCTTTTTAGAGAGCTCGGTAATTCCCAGCACATCTAGTTTCCATAACTCAGCTACGCAAGCTTCGTTCACTAAAAGAGAAAATGCTGTGAAGATTGTGCTCGTTATGGGCGCACTCACATTCTAAGAAAGTCTATATTGTCACCAATACACACGATAGAATGTGTCTTCGGCCAGTGTATAATGTGCCTGTAGCATTATCACCGATCAAGAGTACTATGGTATCTTCACCATAGATATCATACAAATGAACATTTAATTGGTTTAATGTCTTCATCCAAGGGCCATAAAATACAGGCGAAATAATCTGGCAGATTATCGGTTGGTCTAGCAGTTCCAATGTACACGAATAGTCGTCATGACTCAATTTGACCTAGAAGCAAGCATGTGCCCGCTTTCAATGGGTACTTCCGAATAGACAGTGGATAGTCTTCTCTCGCCGTTTTGTTTTGCAACCCAATCGTTGTGCTGTTGACTTTGAGTAGCGTGGAGAACAGCTATCGATTAAGGCGCGAATAACCTATGATCCGCATTCGGTGTTGATCATCACACGCAACGTCTCTAAGAATACGTAGCCGCATCAAGCCACATAGGGTCTGCTACACAGAATGCAATTTAAGCGTACCCAGCACTTACGCGATATATACCCAGTTTTAAGAAAACGAAAACACCTTTTTTTCGGTTAAAATGTTTCTTTTGCGTTCTAAAGCGAAGGCCTGGGCTTTAAAACATGTTTTGCTTTCTTGAGCATCCTCGAAAAAAGTACTTAACTCCGCCGCAATTTATCAAACCATCCGTAGTCGGTACCTAGACATTCTTTTTGTTTTAACTTTTTTAGTGTGCCACTGTTATCTTTGGCAGACGCCGAACTATCGGAACGTAGTCCAAATCTCTCGGATGCTAACGAAATACACTGTACGTTTTCCACCTCGTTTCTCAGAAAACACACAAAATCCTTTAAATGGCCTTCAAGCTATTCTTTATGTACAAGATATTCATTAGAACCAAGCTTACTCGTTACTGTTTCGTCATCCTACACGCTGCCAAATTCGTATTAGGTCTTCGGGCAAGCACGACTCGATCATCTCTGTTTTATCATACAGCGTCGCAAGGTTCATCTTATATCGGGGTACACAGTTGTTTGTAATGAGTTTAAGTAGTTTCCGAACGTAAACATCGATTTGCAAGTCATCCCTGTCAAAACTTGACTTGCATGCCTTTAAAATATTTTCATAATTTTCGCCAATGGGGGGAAAACTTGCTGTCTGCAAGAGTCGCTTAGCGTAAATACACAATTTTATCTTCGCTGACAACGTTTATGTTTTCATCGTCATCGAGCGTTCAATTCTTGGGATTATGGCAACCGCCGCGGCGTTTTTTGAATCCTTGTCTTGAGGTGAATTAATTCTCTTTTTCTGTTGTTGCTACAGCTTGTGGTGGGTCCTGGCCATGTTTGTAATTTGCTTCCAATTTTTTCTGTCTCTACCTTGTGCTTTCCAGTCTGTTATTCCCATTTCTTTTATATCTTCTTCTATTTCTTCTCGCCATCTTTTTCTCGGTCTTCCTTTTGCTCTGCGTCACATTGGGGTCCACTGTGTTATCCATCTGACTATTTCTGTGGTTTTTTCCTCATAATGTGTCCTGCCCAATGTAGGCGTTGGGCTTTTATATGACTTACAATGTTCGCTTCACCAAGTTGCTCTTCTATTTCTTTATTCGTTTTTATTCTTCTTTCGCCTTTCCTTGTTATATTTGGCCCTAGTCTCTTTCCCATTATTTTTCTTTCTATTATCTTCAAGTCTTCTTCTTTTTTATTCATTATTGTAGTTTCCATGGCGTATGTTACGATAGGTCTTATTAGGGTTTGATAAATGTTTATTTTAGTTATTTACTAAGGTTTGTACTTTTGAGTAGTGCTCTGTTTATGCCGTAAGCCTGATTTGCTTTTTGAATTCTTTCTCTTACACGTTCCTTTTCTGTTTGCCCCATGGTCACTCCCGAGTAATTTAATGATGATTTGAAATTAAATGTTTGCACGGTCAGGTATTTTAACGTTTCTTCGTTTGTCCTCTTCAGTTCCATATGTTTCGTTTTGTCTTCGTTTATTTCCATATCAAATTCTTTTGCTTCTTTGTCTATCTTTTCTATTTCTCTTATTAATGCTTCTCTAGAGTTTGCGACTATTGCTACATCGTCTGCGTCTTTATAATTATATCCTTCTGACTTAGTTTTGTCTTCCTTATAATACTTTCTAACACCAAATTAAACAGAGTTGAGGTAATTGAGTCCCCCTGCTTTACTCCTTTACTTATCTCAAATTCATTCGTAGTTATTCTATGAAATCTCACCTTCGCTTTTGTGTTTCTAAGCTCATTTTTAGAATATTTATAAGTTTTTTTTGGTATTTCCAGTTCTTCTAGTGCTTTCATCATTTTTTTCCCTATTTATACCGTCGGCGGCTCTCTTAAAGTCAATAAATACTACATAAACTTGTCTGTTGTGTTGGTGTGATTTTTGAAGTATTTGTTCTAAAGTGTGTATAGCGTCAATGGTTGATCGGCCCGGTCTAAACCCGTTCTGGTAGTCTCCCAGTATTTCTTCCGCGTAAGATTTCAGCCTTTTCTAAATTCTCTTTGCCAGGATTTTATAAGTCGTATTTAGCAAAGTTAGTGCCCTGTAATTTTTGCAATCTTTTTTGTTCATTTTTTTTGTATGGGCGTAATTATTCTGGTGTTGCATTCCTCGGGCATCCTGTTTTGCTTCCATATTTCTTCTATCAGTTGTTGTATCTTCGTGTGTAGTTGTTCACCTACATGTTTTATCAATTCTGTTTCAATTGTATCTTCTCCTGTGGTTTTGACATTACGCAGTCTTTTTGTTTCTTCTTCTATTTCATCCTTTGTTGGGGTTTCTATTCCATTATCTTCCTCTTCTATCATTGCTGCATTGTCTTCATCTGTGTCTTTATCTCTTTCTTCTTCCTTTAATAGATTTGTGTAATATTCTATCCATATGTTTCCTATCATTTGGGGTTCAATCTCAATTCTGTCGGTTTTATCTCTTATTCCTTTGTAGGTACTTGGTTTGTAGCTTTGTGTTTTTATTTTTTGGTAGAATTGTTTTGCTTTATGGTTTAAATTATCTCGTCTAGCTTATTATTTATCCATTCGTTCCTTTTTCGTTTGTATATTACATTTACTGCGTTTCTTTTTATTTCGTATTTTCTTTTGTCTTGTTCTCTTTTTTTAATGATCCATTTACTTCTTGCGCTGTTTTTTCTTTTCTGGCTTCTTCACACTGCTGGTCTTACCACTCTTTTCCTATGTGTCTCATCTTTTCCTTTCCTATCGCCTCCTCGGCTGCGCTTGTTATATTTTGTTTTATTTCTTTCCACCTTGTTTCTATATCGGATGGGGTAATGTATTGGTTTTGTAAATTCTTTATTAATGCTTTCTCGTATGTTTTCTTTGTCTCCTCTGCTCTGAGCTTTTCTATGACCCATTTGTTCTGGTTTTTCTTAGTGCTGTATCGTCTAGTATCGTCGGTTATGTGGTAATCTGCCTTACGGACTGGCTCCAGCAGTTGTTTTAAGCCGTTTGTTTTGATTTGTCGTATTTCGCTTCCAAAAAGTGACCGGCAGCTGGCAGAACTCTTGTGATTCTTTGTGCTCTAGTTTAGCAGCTTCGGGTATTTTGAAGAGGTTTTTTATGAAATATTCGCTTGATGCGATTTCTGGGCTTGAAGACATATATAGGACAAATAAGTCCACGTCTTTTAGAAGGATCATTTATTACAAGTTGTTCGCCGTCCTGTCCATCGCTTGTAATTACAGTATGAGTAAACTACGAAATTTTCGATTTTGGTAACATAATGCATTTAGTTGAATTTCGTCCGGCAGTTTTAGCGTCACCCGAGAGTTGTAAAAACTTTAGCGATTTTATTTATTTAGGAAAGCGTGTCTATCCCTCTGCTTTTGGGAGCCTAGATTGATTTTGGTCCACATCGAGTACTTTGTTGGTGATGCTCGCCAACATCTTCCACCTGCATCAGCAGCTGTAAGACCCCGTTTGGATGCTATTTCATTCACCCCATTGAAAAGCGTGATTCTCTCAGATAAGTAGCGTACAACCTAATGATCTGTGGTAAGTGGTAATGATATTTGTATCGTAAGCAATGTGAAAGAAACTGAAACTGTTCTTATCATGTAATTGTATATTCTACTGATTTAGTTTTAGATTGCGTATTGAATTGTGCTAATCACTGCTATGGTAGCGTTATTTGGCGGTACACGTTTTGAGAAGTAACGCCCTTAAGAATTACTGTACTGGCTACTTTGTGCAGCGTTGCTTAATAAATCTAATGCACTATTTATATCATCCATTATTTGATTTTGTTACTGCTACCTTCTGTATATAAGATATTGTGTTATAACCTGCTGCGATTAAACTGAGTTAATAAGTTCTCGACTTATCTGAGTATTTGTTGTAATTGAAAACATTTCGACGCTCATTATATTTGGTAATTATATTATTTACTGAACTGCACGTCGTATCCACTAAGTCTAGCTGGTGAGTTCTCAGATATACTCTCGTAGCGTTGCGATATTTGAAAATATTTAGGGAAAATATAGCTAACAAGCTTACATTTTCGCTTGTATGCCGGCCCGTCCATAACATCGTCAAATTAGGATATCGCTTCAGATAGAACGGTTCGCCGGTCTGCCGCGCCAGCCGCCGTAGGTTTTAACAGCACACGCTCCACGCGTAGTTTCAAGTCTGAAAATTTGTTATCGTACACGTCACGTTGTTCTATTTCCGGCAATAAGTCATTTTTGCTTACGTCTTTCAGCACCATGCAACTACCCGTCGTAAAGTGGTAGACGGTTTGAATTAGAAATAAAAAACAGATTCTATTTTTATGCATTTAATTTCTTACGCCGATACAGTAGACGATAGTACAAACAATTAAAAAACAAGAACATAAGCGCAACACAAAACAGCCTGCGTCACCTTTTGTGTCCAATGACCTTCCACGAACTACTCTGTCAAACAACTAAAAACATAACCGTGCTGGTGTCGCGTTGTGCACCAACCCTTCAGCCAATTGTTTCCGACATGGGTAATATTCCGTGCAACTGAAATTTTCGGTAAGAATAGTGGCCTACAGAGCCGGACTGGGAGGCCGGGCGATTGGGCGTTAGACCGATGGGCCGGTGGTTTGCTGATTAATGACACCACGTATAAACATGTACTACGCTCTTTGGTTGAACGCTGCGACCGGATTGCTCAGAAAAATTTCCCGAACTCTAAAGATTGGTATGAGACAATTATTACTGCAATCTTGTTTAGAACAATTTTTATGTTTAATTAACCCCTCTGAAAGTATCTGCAAACATCAGGTATGGATTTTTTGCAAAGACTGCATGATCGATGACAAAATCCCTGAAGAAATTGTCTCAAGAATTTCATAAAATTACTGAAGAGTTTGTAAATTAGGTAGTAAATGAAAGATTTTATTAAAAATAAAATCCCGCTAGACGTTGTCGTTAAGAAAGGGACGTATGTCTAAAAAATACAAAAGGAAAAGAGATTTCACAACGAAAGACAAAGCCCCAGTGGCGGCTCATGGAGAATGTTGATGGTAAGGTCAACCGAATGTAAAATGCACTTTTTCTGTCCCCGTTGCAGACAAAAACAGATTACGACATTCCGATATTTAAATATTCTGCATGTGGACTGCTGGACTGGCAACAGTGGCATCACTGAAAAAGTTACTTACTGATGATGTAGCTTTGCTTTCGTTCGAAATTACATAACCAAATCAATCATTCAAGCATATTCCCTAATAACTCATATAGAATAGAAATAATGCAAGTCAATAGAAATGTCAGATATTTGTTAAATAATTTTCATTATTCGTATCATTATGCAATAACCGATTAAAATATTTCACCAAGGAATTTAAAAATGACCTTTGTTATGAGACGAAAATCTTATAGCATCCGCGCTCAAAATCGCGCGATGTCGATTTAAAAAAATTCCAATCTGATGTGACAATTTCGACTCGATTTGATTAAAGTTACGGATTTTCGCCTGAATAACACAAAAGTGTTTATTGACAAGCTGTGCGATATAGAAAATCTATTCTACGTTTGTTTTTATTTGCAAGTTAATCAGTATTGCGATAAAGATTTTTTTCGCATTTTACAATTAGAACTTAAAGTGTGAAATTGTGATGTTTTGCTTATACTGACAGATAAGTGTAAAGGCATTAGATACTTGTAATTTGATAGTTCACTTTAATCTTAATAATTTATTTGTTTATGTTTTACTTAATACGTAGATACACGTACGAGCAGTAAAAGTTTGCTAATATGTTTTGTTTTTTCTGATTGTATTATAGTCCAGAGAAATTAGACAAAATAAAAGCAAAGTGACGGGAAAATTCCCGGAAAGCTGGATTTTGGTATGAGCCCTGCTATTGTGGTTCTAAACAAAATGTCAAAAGCCATCGATCCGAGTGCCGCTAAAAATTTTACGTGAGGTCAAAGGTCACTAAAAACGGTTTTTCGTGAATATCTCGTTAGCGGTGTTTCGTGAATATCTCGTTAACGGTGTTTCGTGAATATCTCGTTAACGGTCACTTTTGCAGAAACAATATTAATTATCAAATTTGAAGCTTACAAAATTTGTTACAAAAAAGATATCATAACTTTTATTCGTAAAAGTAGCCGTTTTGGAGATAATTCGTTTTACAGAGTTGAAACCTTTATGTTTCTCATGAAACGTGCACTCTTTTCCACACCACTTTCGAGGTAGAGTAAAAGGTGTGCTTTTTTCATGTGGTGTCCCCAGTAGGCCCAATCCACGTTTATTTTTGTTTAAAAAATGTTTATTTTTTAAAAGTTATTATGAACTTGTTCATTAATCAATTTTGGATTCAACGCAGGAGTTATGAATCTCAATAATTAATATTCATTTTCACACTGTATTTAAATCTGTATGCTTTCCTCTTCATCATCTTCTTCTTCTTCTTGTTCTTCTGCTGTTTATTTCCATAAATTCAGTCAGGAAACGCGATGAATCAGCGGAGTCGCAATTATCGACGTCATTTATATCGGGTGTTACATTTAAGCAAGACTGACCTTGGAAATTACCACCAACTGGTGGACAATATAAACCAACTTTCCTGCAATCGCAGTTTAAGCTACAGCCCTTGGTGCAATTAGAAAAAGTAGTATTTAGCAGAATGACTGAAGCAGGTGGAAGCAGAGTTTGAATTGGCTCCAAAATGTTATCCCTTAACATCCATCCACAATCTTCAGGAGTAAGCTCGTTACCTAGCCATATTTGATCCTGGTAATAGACCTAATATAAAAGTTGCCGAGCAGCACTAGATGCTGGCGGAAGTATAGATAATTGAACAGGTTTTTTTGAGCTGTGTAGATTTTACAAAAGTTGAATATCTGTAAGTATCAATAGATTTTTCTTTTACTGGGTTCTCATACATAGCCAGGAGAAACCGAATTCCATTGTTGAAAATCACGTCTGGAGAACATTCTGTCTTAGTAAAAATGTCTGCGTAATTTATTAATTCCTTATTATTTTCAAATAATTTGAAGACCTTTTTTAAAAATTGCTGAAGTAGTGTCGCAACCTGTCATTGCATGTAATAATAAAATATGATATTGACACTTCGGATGTGACTTCAAACTTTGTGAGGAATACATTATCGTTTCTATTTTTACTTTTCGAGGTTTCAAAAAATAAATGATTTTATCAACAGTGTTTCGTTCAATCAATATTACTAATAAGAGTAATAAGTCTACATTTTCACCTACAACAATACTTGTTCTTCTATAGAATTCTTCGATTGCTGTTTCAATGATGAAAACATAAGCATCATATTGAGCTTGCTTTACATTGACATTAGCTGCTTCAAATTATTCGCATAACATAGAACTGAATCGCTGCTTGTTGTTTGCATTCCCACAGATTTTTTCTTGACTCGGAACTATCATGGATCCATAAAAAAAAATCAAAAGATTAAGAAACTTTTGCACATCGACGACGTTGCTCTGCAACTTTAATATTTTTTTATTATTGTTATAACCATCGTAGACAATCATGACATTATGGCCATGATGTCTAATGTAGATAATGGACATATGGACAAAATTGATTAATGAACAAGTTCATAATATATTTTTTTACATTTTTCAAACAAAAATAAACGTGGCTTAGGCCTACTGGGGACACCACATGAAACGAAACGCACCTTGTACTCTACCTCGAAGATGATGTGGAAAAGACGTTTCATGACAAACATAAAGGTTTCAAATCTGTAAATTAATTTATCTCCAAAACGGTTACTTTTACGGATAAAAGGCGTGATATTTTTTTTGTAAGAAATTTCGTAAGCTACAAATATGATAATAATTTTTTTTCTGTAAAAGTGGCCGTTAACGAGATATTCACGGAACACCGTTTTTAGTGACCTTTGACCTAAAATGTTTAGCTCCACTCTGATCGATGGGGACTTTTGACATTTTGGTTAGAACCATAATATCAAGGCTCATACCAAAATCCAGCTTTCCGGGAATTTTTCCGAAGGGTAATGTCTAATTTCTCTGTACTATTACCTCAAAATTGTTAACGAAATGATTTTTTGTCTAATAATTGAGGTCGTTTGCCTTAGAAGAAAAGTAATTTTTGAAAGGGTCCGTACTTGCTCGGACCGGTTCAAACACCCAGTCCTGCCCGGGTGGGCTAAGTACTATTTCCTCTAGAAAGGAGTATGTTTTATCCTTCAAGTGTTGGAAGTGTTACAAATTAACGTTGAAATTTTGCACTTGTGCAATTACTTATGGTAATAATATAGGTACAAGTGTTTCGTATTTGATGGTATTTTGAGAAAACTTCTGGCTTAATGACAATCTGACTGCAAAACTACTAGTTTTAGTGTTATTGTTTGAACCAGCAGTCAGATATATGTGTTTGTAAAAATGTTTTGTATAAAATACACTTAAGAACATCTTCATATGTTTTGACGATTTTTTTGCGGGACATACTATATACCACAGTAGTTCTTTTGAATTTCATTGGATTTGATCCATATGGCCAGATTGTAATGGTGGCGGTGTTGTTTTTGTAGTAATTCAATGTTGTCTTTGTTGCTAACTCATCCTTTAAACGAGGTACTTTATAAAATTTCATGTTTATCCATGTAAGACTCCGAATAGGAAGCTTGTTATAATATTTTTTAAATAAGCATGACCAACTTCATTGTACTTACGTTGCATTTTCAGATATTGCATTGATTACACCCCAATTTCTCATAATAATGGACGTGGAACATGAATCAGTTGAATATAATATGCATAATGCAGTAGCCAGCATTTTACATGAACCACTGATAAAAACTGAAAGTGAAGTAGATACTATCGACAACACGACTTATCACGAATTGGATATTAAACAGGAGGAAGTTGAGATGAAGGATGAATTGCTTGATTCGTGTGCAGCAAGTGGAAGTTTAGTTGAAGAACAATTCCTTTGCAGCGTTTCTGAATATGAAGCAAAAGATGAGAGTAATTTCTTGGAACATATGAAGACACATACGGACCAATTTCATACAATTACCGTGTATGAAGATAAAACTGCAGGGAAATGTAAGTCATTTAACCATCTAGTGATCTGTACAAGTGTAAAATCTTATTTATTTTCTAGGTGATTTATCGAACCGTATAAAGAGGCATACAGAAGAAAAACCTTACTCATGTTCTAACTGCAAATATAAAGCAGCACATAAATATAGTTTAGTTATACATATGAAAACACATACAGGAGAAAAACCGTATTCATGTTCTAATTGCAAATATAAAGCAGCACATAAAAGTTCTTTAGTTAAACATATGGAAACGCATACAGGAGAAGTTCATTCATGTTCTATTTGCAAATATAAAACTGCACATAAAGCTAATTTAGTTATACATATGAAAACGCATACAGGAGAAAGACCTTATTCATGTTCTATGTGCAAGTATAAAGCACTAAGAAAAAGTTCTTTAGTTCAACATATGAAAACGCATACAGGAGAAAAACCTTATTCATGTTCTAACTGCAAATATAAAGCAGCACATAAAAATAGTTTAGTTATACATATGAAAACACATACAGGAGAAAAACCGTATTCATGTTCTAATTGCAAATATAAAGCAGCACATAAAAGTAGTTTAGTTATACATATGAAAACGCATACAGGAGAAGGGCATTCATGTTCTATTTGCAAATATAAAACTGCACATAAAGCTAATTTAGTTATACATATGAAAACGCATACAGGAGAAAGACCTTATTCATGTTCTATGTGCAAGTATAAAGCACTAAGAAAATGTTCTTTAGTTCAACATATGAAAACGCATACTGGTGAAAAACCTTATTCATGTTCTATTTGCAAATATAAAGCTGCACAAAAACCTAATTTAGTTCAACATATGATAAAGCATACAGGTGAAAAACCATATTCATGTTCTATTTGCAAGTATAAAGCAGCAAGAAAGAGTTCTTTAGTTCAACATATGAAAACACATACTGATGAAAAACTGTATTCATGTTCTATTTGCAAATATAAAGCTGCACAAAAAGCTAGTTTAGTTATACATATGACAACGCATACAGGAAAAAAACCTTATGCATGTTATATTTGTGACTACAAAGCAACACATACAGGTTATTTAGTGTCCCACATGAAAACGCATACAGAAGAAAAACCTTATTTCTGTTCTATTTGCAAATATAAAGCTGCACGTAAAGCTTATTTAGTTAAACATATGAAAGCGCATACAGAAGAAGGACCTTATTGATGTAGTGTTTGCAAATATAAAGGTGCACATAAAGCTAATTTAGTTATACATATGAAAACCCATACAGGAGAAAAACCTTATTAATGTGTATTTGCAAATATTGCGATGGATAGCTCTAATTGGGTGTCTAATAATTGGGTTTAATTAATATATAATTAATTTAATATAAGTTGAAGCAAAATCCAATATGCACAATGTTATGTTTAATATTTTACTGTGTACGGAACTTTGCCTGTTATTAAATTATTAGGCTGGTTAAAATATGACATGTACTTGTTTACTGTACAAAATAAATGGTGGTATGCCTTTTCTAATAATTTACTTAGCTGCAATTAAATAGGAAAACTTTAGCTCAGGTAGACCAATAACTCTTTAATTCAGTTGGGTTCCAAGTTGATTGTGAATTACAAATTATCTGATACGGTCCTGTTCACTGCAATTAGATCCATTGCGCGGTAGTTAAATGTTTACTGTTCTGTCAAAAAAACCTACAAAAATGGATTGCGTAGTGCAAGTCTGCGGTATCTGACGTTAAAACCAGTGTAATTATGGGAATTCGTACGGTAATTATTTAAATCTTTGCACTTTGGCGGCAAATAACATTTGTTTCAGGCTTATTTCTTGACGTCATACAGACGCGTAAAAGTAACAATAGTTTTATTCTCGCATAACCTCAAATATGGGACGGCTCGCTGATAATTTGAATTAAACCTTCGCTGGAGCCGTGGATATGTTCGAATTTTCTTCAGTAAGCTCTCCTTGCATATGCACCTCGATTTTCCGTCCTCTAACCCTGGTATTTTAGGTAAATTGTTCCTACCTCAATCTGCAGCTTCCGATGTGCTCAGAGATGAACCACCTGTTGGTTGTAGCCTTTGGAACGGCTTTCCTCGCTCTTCTCGCTGGTGGTGGGCCTCCTGCAGTGCTGCCCGATGTGTAGCTGTGCAGACCCCTGGCTTAGGATTCTTCTCTTGGCTGGACGTAGTTGTCGAAATCTTGAACTGGATCGGCTGGCGAAAATCCTCGGAAACGCTCTTGTAAAATTTTTATTTTTTTGGTCTCGGAAAACTTCAATAACGACGCCACACAAACTTGGATATGCACACAATAAAAGGGTAAACTTTGTAGCTTGAAAAATGCTCATTTATTATATTAAAAATATAATTAAAGTTTTGGTTAATTTAAATACATTCTAGAAAGAGTTTGATACCATAAATTTAAATTTTCAAATTTCTTACAAACTAAAATTATTGTGTGTTTCTTATATTTAAAAATCGTTTATTTGCGCCACACACACAAACACGTTATATTATTTGCTCTGCTTTTCACAACCGTTAAATGCACTGATTATTTTTAGAGTTCATTATTTCTCCCTTGCTTTTCCATGTCATTCTGACTGCTTTTCATGATTGCTTTTTTGCAATATGCTGTTATTTCATTTTAGCTTTCTTTACCTTTCACAATTCCTCACCAATTTCACTAATTAGCTTAATTGAAAACTACGCTTTCTTTCGGTTCGGCTACTCATTCTGCACAAACCTATTATTTAATTTATGTGAAAGTCAACTTCGACCCCTGTGAAAAACGAGCTTTGCCTTTTGCGGTCCTTTTACTCAATTACTTTCCTATTACTGACATCTCTTTACCAATGCATTTATTGTTTGAATTTTAAGTTTTTCATTGCAGCCACATAAAACACCCCAACTCTGTGCTTATTGAAATGTTCATTAATTTGCACTGCTAGCAGAGTCGAGTCTCGTTGGCCTAAGACCATTACAATATAAAGCAGCACAAAGGAGTAATTTTGTTAAACATGAACACTCATACACAGAGCCGGATTAATGATATGTGAGGCCCAGGGCTAAATTTTTTTAGAGGCCCCATTCCCATTTATGCAACAGGTACAAAGGGATCTAAATGATTAGAAACCGCACTAGATTATAACCTTCGAATCTTTTCGAGGCCTCCGAAATTCGGTGGCCCGGGGCTGCAGCCCCCTTAGCCCCCCCCCCCTTAATCCGGCTCTGCGCATACAGATGCAAAACCTTATTCGTGTTCTATTTGTGATTATAAAAGAGCACAAAGAAGTAATTTAGTTAGACATTTGAAAACATATACAGGGGAAAACCTTATTCATGTTCTATTTGTGAGTATAAAGCAGCACAAAAAGGTTCTTTAGTTCAACATATAAAATCTCATTTAGGAGAAAAATGGTAATCCTATTCTATTTGTGTCTACAAAGCAGCAACAAAACCTACATTAGTTAAACATACAGAGACATACTGGAGAAACACCTTAGAATGTGAAGTTCTATTGTCGTTTACCAAAATCTTGACTGCTTTAAAGTTACCTACTAAAAACAGTACTCTGATAGCCATGGAAGAAACTGGCAGTATGAATAGTTTTATTGGTGTTTTATCATTAAATATAAAACAACATAGAGAAATTTAGTGAGACATAGTACATATCATGACATATACAGGGGAAAGCGTATGAGGAAGCATGCAAGAGATAAATCTTATTCGCTTGTTGTATGTGAATTTAAACCAGCACAAAAACTTGATTTGGTCAGGCATATGGTTAGGAACTATAAGTAAAATCCTATGTAAAACAATAAGGCAGTAGATACATAAAAGAGTTGAAGTTATTGTTTTATATCAGAAAATCATTCGAAAAAGGGATATTAAGGTTGGATCTACAGGTTTTGGATTTTGTAAAACGTATTAGAATGAAAGGCACTGAAATTAAGTTAAAATATAACTTTGGAATGAGTTATCAAATAATATAAGAATTGATCAGCAGTGAGAAAATTGAACAATGATGTTTTAAAAGTAGGTCTCAGACACATTGTGAATATTCACAAATAAGGACACTTACGATAGCATATGCCTGATTACTGATTTGTCGTGCTCACACTTACAAGCACTCACTGTGTTCTCACTCTCACCAGTGTTAAGTAAATTGATTTTATTTTATTAAGCGTATGGCTTGTTTGGCCGGGAGTCCCGGGTCTGCGACCCGAGATGTTCGGCCGCCGACTGTATGATATATTTAGATGGTATTGGGCCCTACGCCCCTGCTCCGATTGCAGTGCGCTATTAAAATTAAATTAAGCACAGGGTAGAGATGTTGTATCTGGCCGCAATGTTAAAATCATAATTCAGTAAATGCATTTGATAAGTTTGAAATGCCTGTATTCAAATAAATGAATGAATTAAGAAACGCTAAGGAGACAGCTGGCTTTTCACAGGGTTGGAATCCTAGTTTAAATTAAATTAATTACTATATTTGGCAGAATAAATTGCCTAAATAAAATCAAATTATCACAAAGAGGTTTACTACATGCAGGTATGAAACATAGAATTCATTTTAGCTAATTTATACATTTTGTGAACAATTATAAAAAGGTATGAGGCGAAGGAATGATAAGATTGCAAAAGAGCAAATGAATAAGGCAAAATAACAATTATAAGAAGAAATTAGGACTTTGTAAAATATGCAAGAAAAACAGACACTTAAGTGTTGTTTAAATTTGGTGAAAAGCACACACACGAAATTCAGAAACATTCTAAAGGAAGTGAACAAGAAGTGAATCAATACAAATACGTGAATAGACAATTAAAACATTTAATAACACGTGCAGTGGCGCCAAAAGACTGTCAGGTCATTTTGTATTTTAATTAGCCACTTAGGCTTTAGGACAGCGTGCCCGTATGCTAAACCCTTTTAGTTAGTTATTTGGCTTCATCGCCTAATTCCATAATAATGATTTTGCACATATTTGGCCTTAAGCGCAGTATTTCTCGTCATCCGGGGCACCCCTTTGTTGGTACTTTGACAATCGGGTGTTAACGCTCGCAGGATTTCCGAACCTTCTAGAATTTACGCTGTTGGTGTGACTGCGAGGCCTCGCGCTGTCTTCGTTACCGGCACTTATTTGTTTTAGTGGGCGCCTCGCCATTGGCTGTCTTTGTCACCGGCACTTATTTGTTTTATTGGGCGCCTCGCCATTGGCTGTCGAGAGTCACGTGGTAACGCCGTTTTGGCTCACGCCACGGCGGGGGTCGGAACGCTGCTTGCTTGGGCAGTTCTACTCAGGCGATTGAACAAGGGAGGTGTGTGTGTGTCGTTAACGGCGATCTTATTACGCCAAAGTGTAGGTGTGATAAAATTCCATGCCCGGTTCTACGTCGTCACGTAAGGGAGTGTTCCCTTTATCTCGTTGTGCGAGGATTCCGTTGAGGTAGGACATCACTTGGGCTAGTTTGGCCGTCGTAGCGGCGTTTGTTGAAGCGCCAGCCTTTGTCGCCATTTTGGGCGCATCCAGACCATTCACACGTCGGCCGTTTTAGCGGCGAATGAATTGCCACAGGCAACCTGTTTCCCGCAAGCTGGACCGCACGCTGATCTCTTGGATCGTCACCAATAAAATTAAGGTATTTGTAACCATTGAATTATACTAACTTCTCGTGCGCGAGCTGTGCGCTTAATCATGTGAATAACTGTGAAATCTTGTGCACCGTTAAAAACGTACCCTTCGCATCTTAAATCGTTGTCGCGAAGTGGCGTCGCTCGCTCATTTTTGATCTAATCACTTCCCTCACTTGGACTTTGCTGTGTTTGCCCAAATTATCATGTGAGCATTTTTTTTATGAACAAACGTTCCCGTTGTGGGACTCATATGTCAAACTGCTTTTGATGTTGTACAGTTATGAGTGTTGTTTAGTAACCGTAGTGCGCCCATCAGCTGATGCTTATTAATAAGAGTTAACGCAATGTTTGCGGCACGCTTTGCTGCCCCAATGTAAGACTGGACCAATAGACGCTTATCTAAGTAAGAGACGCTTTATTCTTGGTCGCTTTGTGCATGTTCTGTTTCAGTGTGCGGCCATCATTGAGGAGATGAATGTACGGTGGAGCCAGTGAGATCAGAACGTGCAGGTAGGCTTGGTGGTGACATTGCCGTGACTGAAAAAGCCCCCTTCATGATCTAAGTATTTTTGCCATCAAGAAATCGTTGTGTGAGTTTATAATTCACGAGTACCCCTATCGACGGAGTGTCTTGAATACTTCGCCCCGTCTAACCGCCCAGGCCCGGTTATCCGGGTTAAGACAGGCTTGGTGGCGCCCTCATAATTTTGACGTACCCTATATATATGCCTCAACACGCTTGCCCAGAACGTATCGTGTGACTCACGCCCGACTCCCTGAGCGTTCCAGCCGTGGCCTTTAGCCTGTTTTTAGCAGATCTCAGGGCAAGTGTGCCAGTTTTCCAGGACTGATTCCCTGGTGCGATGCTCACCTTGGGTGGGTGTCGTAAAGTTGTTTTAATACCGTAACAAGACAATTTAAATACTGAACCAATGCGTACAATAAATTAGATTATAAGAATTGTGTAGTTTTAGTTGCTGTTAAGAATAATTAATATAAATGTACTGTCATTAAACTTAAGTAATATCCGGTTTTTGTAGATTTATTAGATAGGCAATTGTTTATAACCGTTGAAAAAAGAGAAACAGTTGAATAAATTATTTTATGACACACAGAATTTTGCTCTGATTTTAAATAAAGATTTCTTATATTTCCAATTTACTTACATTAAAATAAAGTATACCATTGTGATCAGCGCATTTTGGAGCTCTAGTGCAAGTGTGGGCAACGTTTCTCATGATAAAAGCTTTACCTTCAAGTAGAGGCGTCCGATCTTAGGTCGTTCGCCGAGGACAGGGCTACGAGTGTCGACAGCAGCCAAACCAAGGGAACCAGGACCGTGTGGATATTTCGGAGCATCGCGAGGGCTAACAGCAGCGAGAGCAGCAACCCCAGCACCCGGTGCAGCGAGTTCAGGAGGAGTTCCAGCTCAGGCTCCCATCCGAAGAGCCTACCGTTCACATGAAGCTATAAAGGTACTGTAGAAACTTAAATAATAGCTTGAGGAGCCGGAAATTTACGTACCACCGAGACGACAACAGAACCAACAAAGGCCAGGCGTATCCAAGTCGCTAAAGGAAATATTTTGCCAGTAATTGTAATTTGAAGCCGAATTGTGAGGTTAAGTTTCCAAACAAAAGCAATCTTCCCAAGCCGCGTCGGTTCGACAATCAAGGATCAGTTTGGGCTAAAACAAAAGAAATTAGAACCGCCAAAACAAGATTATTTAAATATTTACCTGATTTAGCGTTCACAAAAGTTAGAATTTGCGAGTCAAACGACATGTTTAATACGAGGTTAGGAACCCCTTTGTACATTTGATAGCATTTCGTAGTTGTGCGGCTGCGTATTTAAGTCGAATTTAGAACGCAGTGGCGTGCCGTTTTTAAATAACTTATTATTACAAATTGTCAAGAAGCCACCCTTTGATAAGAGTTGAATGTCTACCGGAGCTAGCGTATTTCAATCATATTTGCAGTCAGATAAAATAAAAGAGAGGGCATAATACGATTTTATTTGAAGCAATTAAATATAACAATCTGATTTTACACAGTTCAAGATCTGAAAATTCATAATTATTAATTACTGGTTTATATTGTGTGGGGCGAGTTAATTATTATATTATATTTTTTACAAATAAAAAACCCATACCATTACAATATATGATATATCATGTGTATATTGTATGTAGCATTTGTTGTGTGTGGTCAGGTTACTCTTTCCCATAGACCAGTCTTCCGGGAAGAGCGCCGTTAATTGTATCCCAACGGCGAATGGTGACCGAGCCCGATACCGATCCAATGAACTGTAGAAAATTTCCGCCTATTCATGGATTCGAACCGAGGACTTGCTTAGTGCAAGTCTGATGCTCTACCACTGCGCCAGGTCGTCTAGTAAATTTGTTCTAGTATTTTTCCTTTACTCTAATAACGTAATCAGCGATTGTACAGTCATACTTAAATGGGGCGTTACAAGTATAAATAGGTTGTGTGGGCGTTCAGGATTAAGAATTATATAATAGTTCTAGATAATCATACATGCGAATATTTATGATGCGTTTGCGACCGACTTTAACCTAAAATCGTTATATTTCCTTTATAACAAGCAAGGGCCTACTAAGGCATACATTTTGTGGTGCATGTATATCCCTCTAGATCTAATTTGTAATAATTAATTTAAAATTAAACTTCCCTTTAATTGTAAATTATGTAATATTTTGTATTGACAGTAAAATCTTAATGTTTGGTGTAAATATTTAGTACAGTAGTGCATCTGTATAAGTTATTTGTTATTTTACAGTTTCACTCAAGTAAGTATAAAAATAAATTTTCACATTCTAGGGGCGGGTTGCAGAAAGCAATGTTAAGTCTGGTGTTAGCTAACGCGACGTCAAAGTGAACAAAAACGAATCAAATCTCAAATGCTTATGGTAACTAATACATTAGTAAACAAAATTTGATGCGATTTTATTCACTTTGACGCGATGTTAGCTAACACCAGACTTAACATTGCTTTCTGCAACCAGCCCTAGTTCTCGTAAAGTTGTATCATTTATATTTGGTTTTGCGTCAGCATCATACTGTTGTATAACTTTTATGGTAAAAAAGATTAACTACTAATTTCATACAATTTTGGTACAGGGGTAGTATTACGTTTTAAACAATCTCTTCTTTCAACTTTCTCAAAAGTCACTATGTAATGAATATAGTAAAATGTGTACATTTATAATTACCTTTGATAACTAACTTTGACAGCTACTAGCTGCAGAAACAGTCACCTGCTTGTCAATGCCGTCTCTTTACTATGACATAAATTATGATTGCCATAAATGCAAACCTTTGTTAAATCGACATTTATGGATTAATAACAGTAAATTGTTTGCAAAGTGTTTATGCACGAGACACATTACGTTCACTTTTAGCACTTGTTGCACAAATAGCTATTTCACAGGACTTACAAGTTCAAATAAAACAAAAATACAAGTAAATGTTGGGTTAGGGTTAGGTTTAAAGTTTAAACGCATCATAAAATTCACGAAACTCCCAATCACAACCTAGCAACCGATAAACACAATTAGAAATAAACTGCTGCAATCGTCGCAGGAGAAGCTTGCAGGAAAACAACTCAGCGTTTTGCGCCAGCGATTTTCACTGAGCGATCACCGCCCAGCGATCATCGCTCAGTGTGGGACGCGTCTGGGAAACCGTAGGTTAAGTGTTATATTTTGTTAAAAATTACCTCTTTTTCAATATTTCTAATACAGGTGTAACCAGCAGATTAGGAAATATTTCACCATTCAAGATGTCTGTGTACCTATACAAAATTTCTTAAAAACTCGACACTATGGCTCGGCTAAAATTAAATATAATAATTAGTATTGTACCTTTAATAACGAGAAAATCGCATCATAATTTTGAAGTTTAACTGCAACTGCATCCACGAGTCTTGATAAGGCCGTTCAAGGTTATTATATTTTGCCATATCGACACATTAATCATGTAACTAATATTTACTACTTCGTTGGCCAGTCCGTAAGTGACAGTCGAAGCGAGCAGTTGTGCATCGAGCGATAGAGTAACATCGGTCAAGTGAGTACCACTGCGCTTATTTACGAATTGATAACAATACACTTTAATAGGTATCGCAAATTACTAATCACAGCATAATAAACTAAAATTCTGTAAAAGGCGCTGCATTGCGCATACACAAATGAAATGCTGCCAGCCGGCAACGGCTATAATGGCACATTTAACAATTATAATTAACAAATGAAGGGAAGTACTCTTCTTCCGCAATCTCCTTACTTATCAACACCACAATCCCTTCAACAATATTAACAGGAAGTACAACATTCATCCCAACCACCTACTTCACATTATTTTTCTCCTCAATACCAGAGCATTCTACAAACATTATCTGAACAGCCAATATGTTTATCTCAAAATGATAGTACATCAACCATGCATACACTTCAATATAAAAATAAAACTGAAGGTGAATGCCTTATAGACGACAATTCAGATTTAGAAATGAATATTAACCCAGCTAATACTTGGTAACTAATATCAAATAATAAAAGACAACTGATAACAAAAAGTACAAGAACTACCGACTCTGAGAAACAACTAGAATTTACCCACCCTAATAAATTCGCTGGGTTAAGTGATAAAGACACAAAAACACTGAATCTACCTGGGAAAAACAAAAAGATACTGTACCTAAACCACCACCGCACTTCGTCTACAGTGTTCTGCAGTATAACGAAATGACTGAAAGTTTGACAGCAGTTGCAGAAGAAGAGCAGTTCGAAGTCAAATGCCTACATAACAATGCAGTCAAAATTACCACAAATGATCCTGACATACCTATATCGCAAAGTTATTAAACACATGCAAGACAGCAAAATAATACAGCACACCTACCAAATGAAGGAAGACCGCCCATATAGGGCGGAGGGCACCAAGGAAGCCCTAACTTCGTTAGGGCATAGTATACGTAATATAATGAATCTTAGAAATAAGCAGACTAAAGAACGGCTGCCGCTATTTTTCGTCGACCTGAAGCCTGTCCCAAATAATAAAGAAATTGATAACGCGCGCTCACTACAGAATAATCGTTTGAGCTACCGCAAACAAACAAGGACATCACACAGTGTACTAGGTGAAGAAGATGAAGGAATACTGAAATAGGCCACATAGATGCATGAAATGCGCAGCATCCCATGACACAAAAACTCGTAAAAAGTCTAGAGAACCCTAGGCCAATAACTTGTATACTATGCGGTGGCCTTCACCCCGCTAATTATAAGGGATGCTCCATCTATCAGGAACTGCAGAGAAAATATATACCTAACAACCCTCCCCAACTAGCAGATCTCCACTTTCTACACGACTAAACTTTCCACCATTACATAATCAGAACAATCAATCTTATACCCAGCCAGTACCCCTATGCAAATGTCCTTTACTCCGACACAGTAAAAAATTTACCTGTTCCTACCAAGATATTAGCCTTAAACAATTCCTAAACAAATTTAAAAACATGTTTAACCAACTGTTACAGCAAAGCAGCATGATATTGAATATGCTGACAACAGTCATCAAAAAATTGATTCAATAATGACAAAATTATTAAAAATTGCACTGTTGAACGCCAATGGCTTACTACATAAGCAACTGGAAGTGGAAACATTCTTACGTCTTCATAACATAGATATACTGTAACGCTTGTTCCTGAATTAAATTCTTATTATACTTAAACTGTATTTGAATTTAATTTATCGTCTTATCAAGCGCTGAGTCAGTTTAACGCGAGAAAAGGCGATAACGGAATCCCATCCACTATCTGCGAAGCGGCGCCGTAAAACCAACGGAGTCTTTCCCTTTCTACGTAAAGCGGGAAGCGAGTGTACCGATAACGGCTTGCAAGATGTATAAAAGGAAAGTACATGGCCATTCCAGTATCTTGAGATTTTCCTTCTCAGACCTCCTCACCTGCCTACTCTGTCCTGACAGCGCTTTTCTCTCTCGCATGATAAACCCAGATCCAGTAGGCACTAAGGGAGATGACAGAGTATTCTGTCAGTCCAAAGTAGCCTTAACTTCCCTGTAACCCGTCCGGCCAGACCGCCTTTATTTATCCGAACTAGATTAATTCCCGAGCGCAAATTTAAGCGCGACGAGGAAGGCAATATTTCACGAAATTAAATTTTAGTTAACGTTAAAACACGCAGAGTTTTCCATTGCCGTCGCTACGGGCCCGAGCCCAGGTCTAACTACAACCTAGAGATTGCTGGATAAGAAACTCACTTGGAAAACCCGCCACAAACGCATGAAAACGCCGTCCAGAAGCTCGTAGTCGACGCCCTAGTACATTCAGTTCTTCGCCATTCAAATGCCGAAAATTCGCTTGTCAGCATAAAACCAAAGGCTGTCTGTCCGCTAGAATTAAAGTCGCAACCGCCTCCGTAGTTACGTGCTGAACGCCTAGGCTCATTACGGGTCGCCCTGCAGGCTTTAAAAACTAGAGCTGGTCCCAGGTAAATCGTAAATCTGCTAATTAATACAACAAATTGCAGTCGCCGAACTTTATCAACAAACACAACGGCGAAGGCCTAATCAGCGGCTGTAAGAGAACTACGAGGACTCGTTTCCCAAGAAGCGAAGTGCGCGCTGATTGTCCGAGTTAAACGGCCTACCTGATTCCTGTTTTGGAAGATCCGGAGTGTGTGCTATCATATTGTCTCCAGCGAGCCCGCTTTACGTTTCAGCGTCTTGGGTTGCAGTTCGAGCCAGGAAAACGAATAGCGCTCCCAGAAGTATCAATATTTTTTTTATAATGTAAACGTTTATAAACATTATATTTATTCCGATAATTATCCAGTGTTTTACTGATCTATCATATATTTGAGTGAACGTATTTCTCCGATTCGAGCTAAACCCGAGGTAATAAGTTTGGCGGCCTTAATAAACGGGTTGATACGTCACATGGCTGTATCCGAGCAGGGATTTGAGCTCAAATATAGATAGATTGGTAAACACCCGCCTGCCGACCTGGTTTACTAGATATTGGCGCTCAAGGATACCTGAAAAAATATTCGATTAAACATTACAGTTTTGATTGATTTACTATAGAGACTCTGTTCCCAGATTTAATATGGTAGATCAGGACAATGGAGATGGCACACTAGCGCCCCCTCCAAGGGTGAAAGTTAGTTGGATCTACAACCTCAGAGCAGACGTCCTCCGAGGAGTCGTAGCCGGAGTTGGACTGGAAATGGACGGCAACGTGCAACAACTGAGACAGAAAATGTCGCAGTACCTGAGAGAGACCGGGACAGGAGACCAAGACGACGGGGACGCTCTCGAACAGGCACAAGGAGAAGAGCACATGAAAGAAGAAGATGATCACCAGGAGGAGCAAGAATTAGAGCAAATCTCGGACCCCCCAAGGCTCAACATTGCTCAAATATGCAACAACAACAAGTGGGGTCTGAAGTTCAATGGCACCTCCGACCCCATTTGCTTCCTAGAGAGAATCGAGGAACTTTCGGCTTGCTGCCAATTCCGTGACCAGGACGTCCTCGCCGCTTTAGCCGAACATTTCATGGGAATAGCGTAACTATGAATCAGGAATAACAAGCAGAGGTCGAGAAGCTGGGGAGATTTTGTAGTCGCCTTCCAAAATCAATATCTACTCCCGCGTTTCCAATTCCGGATGGCCGAAGAAATTCGGAACCGAACTCAGAACCAGAAGGAATCCGTGGCCGACTTTACCACCGCCCTCCAAACGTTGTTACGAAGGTTTGGAATTACTCGCAAACAAGAACAGTTGGAACGTATTTACGCAAATTTTCGCCCACAATATAAATTATATTTACGAAGGAAGAATTTTCACCGACTGGACGAGCTCGTGCAGATGGCCGAAGAATATGAGGCCCTCCAGCTGGAGCAATCATCTTTTCAACCACCCTCAACGGGTAATCATGCCTACATGGCGGAAACGGAGTACCGGCCGGGAAAACCGTCAGTCACGGTTGCTTCAGGGTTTAAGACGCCAACCGTTTCGTCTCTACAAACTTCTGAAGAGAATCAATGGGAACTACCAGCCCCCAAGTCCCCAGCTCTCTCGACCAGCACCGCATATAGCCTCTCCGAGAATTGTTGTAAGTGTGGACAGCGAGGCCACCGAAGATTCCAATGCCAAAGGCAACCAAAGCTTTTTTGCTCCTGTTGCGGCAAAGCAGGTACGCTCACAAGAGATTGTCCCTGCAGGAGGTCAGGAAACGCTCCCGGCCGTCGAAAAATTTAAGGCATCTTCGACACCAAAAGGCCAGGACCTCTACACGTCGACTCCAGCACCCTGAATGGTTCCAATGGCTTAGACGTGTGAAAAACTTCTATAACCCAGCTACGAACCCTTCGTCTTGGATGGCTGCCCTGGATGCCTGGTTATTCTTGCCAATAGTCATCAAGGGAAGAACATTCAACGACCTAGTCGATACTGGCGCCGCTAAATCATATATGGAAAAAATCCTCCTTGGACAACAAGGCGTGGTCAACAAGCAACGTAGCCCGACCCGCGTGCAGTTGTCTAATGGCCAAATAATCCCAACATAAGGTCAGTATAATCTTACCATGTTCATTAATGACGCCCCATACCAACTAGAAACCCGCGTCGTGAACACCTTGTCCAGCAATGTCATTCTGGGATTGGACTTTCTCACCAAGTACCAAGCCTCCCACGTTATAACGCTTGGTCACCCTGAATGCACAACGGGAGTCAAAAACGTGGAAAACAAAATAAATGGG